>JABXWE010022216.1:0-39842 GCA_014611495.1 Limonius californicus | reverse complement strand
AACGTATGATAAAAAATTGCAAAAGTAGTGAAAATAGGCTGAATTCAACATAGGTACGTCTTTGGACTACATTTAGTCAAAATTTTTTACCTTATTAAAAATTACCTTTAACGTAATCCATACAACAAACAGTGTCAAGATTTATGTATTTTTCTTTAGAGACAGGATAATTCCAAAGCTCTGTATCAATTTTTATTGTAGTTGTTTAGCATTACGAAGTAATCACAGCTATTACTCTATTAGAAAGACACGATCAATTCTATTTATTTTTGTGTAATATTCAGAAAGTAGTATCATGGATTGTTTAAGGAAGCACTAGAATTTGAAAATTGCACAATATAGTCAAAATGGCGTGCTTACAATATGTATTTCGTAAACAGCTTAAGGATTTTATTAAATTCAATAAATTTTTTTTGATTTATCTATGACGTTTTTCCTTGAGGTTTCCTAGAAATGTTTGCAAATTTTAAATGTCCTGTCTAGTACACAAAAACTGTTAATCCAATTGACATAAACATACAGCTATTTCAAAACCCTTAAGTCGCGGAATTAGATATAGCGTGTTCCAAAATTGTTAAGAATAATACTTGTTGATGTTACAGAAATATTTCTTGATAACGGCTTTAACGATCTTTATTACATCTTGTAATATAATACAATCCTGAACGATTTACCAAATTGTTTTAATCGATTTCTATAGCAGTCTCGGAACCCGAAAAAATATTACACAAGTTTTTTCTGTTGTACCGCTTTCTTCCTAAAACCCAATATTCATTCGAATGAAATAAATTAGAGTAATATTTTCCAGATGTAAAATTAAATCTTCTATGGTTTAATGACAGTATGTTGAACATTACTTTCCGATATTTATTTTGTCCATGTTTAGTCCCGTATAAAACTGTTTCGCTTTCACTTGAATATATTTTGTTTACGTCAGCAGGTATGTCTACTAAGTGTGGATATCTATTGTGTCATATATGTAAAGCAAAGGAGTCTAATGGTATTTTTATCTAACGGTGCACGTTAACAATTATTTTGTCATACAACAAAAAATGGGCATTTTATATACTTATATATATATATATATATATATATACTATATAAATAAAATTTATAATTTATATTATCTAAATTATTTGCGGGAAACACACATATTTATTCAACGCAAAAACTGAAGTTTGAGAGGGAATATGCTCATAATTTCAGCTTCAAAGTTCTTAACATTTCCAAGCTTCTAAATTTGTTTTACTACTTATTTCTATACGTATTACTCATCCTTGAATTTCCAAAAATATCTCTGATAAAGGTTTGTACTTAGCTTTGCATTATTATACCATCAGAATATTTATACTAATTCGATTTTAACATTATGAGTTTAGCAAGGTCATGCAAAAATATTTTTAAGTAATTCTCCTGAAATTAAAGAATATAAAATTAATTTTAAGTTTTTATAATAAGACAGGAGCGGAGAGTGGAAAGCATTCGAATGTAGGTGGATGATAAGCTCCCTCACTAATTCATAACTCAAAAATAAGTTTGGAATCTTATTCTCTATTACGCATGAGTCACTTAATACACATGCCTTATCATATCACGTTTATCAGATAAACAGGCTTTAATTCGCCGAAGGCGTTACATAGCAGTTACGACAACGAAAAAGAAAAAACCGAATTTCAGTTAATGAGTAGGTCTACGTTATCGGTTTAATAAACGTGCAATCAGTCTTAAAATTCCTTGAAAATATTTAAGATATCCTTAAATTTAATTGGTTTTGTAGATTTGAAAGTTCTTAGTATGAAGTGCAGACATACAGTGATATTTCTGATATTATTCGTGTGTTATGTGTCATATTTAAGTTGTAAAATAGCAAGTAATTCTGTCAAGTAGTTGTTTGTAAACAGTTTTTTATGAAAGTATTTGTGTCTTTGGTGAAAAATGGAAAGAATGGGAATATAGTGTTACATTTAAATATTTGGTTGAAAAAGGTTGGCCGATAATGGTTGTTCCTACCTTAGGGAACTTTGCTTCTTTTATTTCGCTTGTGTTTAAGTGAAGTATTCAATTTATCGGTAGACGTGAAACCCTGTAAAACGACCCTTGCAGTAAATTGCTAAAAAAGCTAAAAGTCATTGAAGTCCATGTTATGGTTTTGCAGAAGAACACAATTAAATTAGTCCGCCAACTTATAGAAGCAGGTAAAAAATAGGTCCACCATCGTATATTGGAAATAAATGAACGATCAATACAATAGAAATATATCGACTCTTTTCCACCAAAGATGTCTATGAAGTCTGCTGAAAACGTAATGACGTGGGTTTTCAAGACTGCTGAAGAGATACTACTGAGAGATTACTTTCCAAATGGCACTACAATAACGTTTTCGATCAATAGGTCAAAAGAATTGGTGCAAAAAGATATCCTTCAACGAAGAGGATCATATTCCTTTAAGACAAGGCACGTGGCCATACAAGTGTCGTTTCCATTGCAAAAAAATTTTAGTATGATTAGTTTTCATCTGATTAAACTCACTCTGACTTCTGTCAATTATCATGCCTACTGGAAAGAAAAGAAAAATGTTAAAAGTAGCTGAAGACTAGTTTGTAGGTTTTGTAGTATTGCGGTATCAAACGCATTGCTGTTGAGGGAGATTATATTAAAAAATAAAAAATATGTTTAAAGCGATATCAACTCTTCTGCTCATTCACCAGAGAACATTTCAAATGACCAAGAGTAACTTTTGAAATCATAATGCCAGGAATTTGGACTATTTTCGTTTTCATGGCTTAACCTCTAAAAGTTTATATATTCAAAATCAAAAATCATGTAATCGATCAATACCTCTCGTTTGTAGGCGTGAGAAAGTCAACATTGATGTGTTCTATGAAATGCTGCCTGACAGTTCACAGGAAGTTTATTAGGCAGGTAGTGTAGAACTAGTTTCCCAATCAATTCAAGACAGCAATGGAGTATACAGTATATGGTCGCTCAGTTCATATTTATGTTAAAATGTTACCTTTTTTAACGTTGATTTTGTTTGAGGAATAGAATTTACAGGTGAGGCTTACCATAAGCAAATTCATTCAAGTACCGATTGAATGTTGTTCAAAATTGTTTAATTTTATTTGCATTACCAAATTCTTATCTAGTAAACTAAACTGCAAATATTTAATACATATGTCACAAAATTCTGTGTAGTAGCGGCGGAAAACATTAAACATTTTTGTCAAACTTGGCAGGATAAAATAGAAAATATGGACCCACGGTCATTGTGTGTATGTTGTAAACAATATTGTATGTATGCAGTGAGTTTTGTATAAAGCGACCAAGTTTTTTATGTGGTTGAAATTACCAACGATATACATAAATATTAATCGTTAATCGTAGTACCATTCCATGTGTTTGCTTGCATGTGGAAATTTAATAATTTATAATAAATACGCAATTTAGTAGTAGCAGCACGGGTAACTAGGAGTATTTCTGCACTAGTTATTATATTAATGCTCGTAAGAAATAGTCGGCCTTGTACATATGTGAATTGCAATTTCACAACCTACGTTCGGCTCTACTTCCCAATTAAATGGTTCTTAGTATTCATAAGCAGAAAAATCGTGACAGATTTGAGGCGCAAACTAAAAAACCCATTTTAGGAAAGAGTAAGTACCGTTAATGCAACAGAGAGACGTTTGTTTGACTATTAATTTTACAGATGACGTGTATCGTTTTTAAAAAATCAACTGTAACATTTTCCAGATGCAATCGATAAAAATTGCGACTTCAATTACAAACAAAAATCAACTTTTTTTATATTAAAAAATATGTGTTTTGATACTCGCTATACATAATTGAAAACACAATAATGGCTATTATTATTATTAATAAGTTGTATCATATAAGGATTCTTTCGCACAGACATACGATGTGTAACTTATAATGCATGTATCCTGCAAAAGTACTTACAAATATACAGGATGTTTAAAAATACGTTCGGATATTTTACCTACTTATAGATGTCATCAATACAAACAAACAAGTCGTAATAAACATGGGTTCGAAATACAACCGTTTTCAAGATACGAAATTTTTTTAAGGAAAATTAATATTGTTTGTTATTTCAATAAGTTCCCCGCCCACTAAAACAAATAACCGTGTAAATAAAACATTTTAATTACAAATAATTAAAGTAGATGTTCTACATGTCCTTCTTCCATTTGTACAGAGCCTTCGCATCTCCGTAAAAATGAACGCCACATTCTTTCAAAGATTCCCGGATTCATACGAACAGTTTCGCAGACATGTTCGTTCTCGCAATTCGCTTAAATTATTCACAGGGCTTGAATAACCTAACGACTTTAAATATCCCCAAATACAAAAGCCAAGCGGATTGAGGTCAGGAGATCTAGCTGGCCACACAACTGGATTCCCTCGTCCTATCCAGCTGCCGTTGTAATTTTTGTTGAGGAAATTTCTGACCATGATTGAAAAATGTGCAGGATCCCCATCGTGCATCAACCAAGATATTCATTCAATGAATGAGGAGTACATCTAACAATAGTGGCAAGGCATTACGAAAACCGTAAAGATGGCCAGTCAAACGGTTCGGAATAAAAAAGGTCCTACCATATGGTCTCCAAAAATACCAAGCCAAACGGTAATTGAAAAGCGGTGTTGATGATTCGTTTCAATAATAGCATGTGGGTGTTCATCTGGCTAAACAAGGCTGTTGTGAAAATTAAAAATTCCATTTCTTGTGAAACTAGCTTCGTCAGTAAATAAGACTTTACTAAGAAAGTTTGCGTTTTCAGCAACTCTCGTCAGTGTCAGCGCAATAGGAAAGCTGGAAAAGGCCTTCGGCTTAGCTCAGACCAGTAGGGGTGGTTCACAACAACCGCTTACAAGAGGGAAATGGTACCTAGTTATGTACAGCGTCATTCAAAATTTAGCGGGCGCCGCCTTCCAAATCACAGCTGATTGCTGGTTTTCGTGGAAGGCCGAGAACGCAGCAGTTTACGGGAATCGGACTCACCTTTATTGTGCCTCCTCTTGTATATAACGCTTACAAATTTCATGCTCACAATACACAGAAATAAAAGATAAGGTGAATTTTAAAACAAATGTAGTCGTACTGCTGTTTGAAATTGGTAATACACATAGTACAAGAAAAATATCCAAAACGGTAATAATTGTAGTGAAACACAGAGGGAAGATTGAACTTTGAAACAAGATAGGCTCACCGCCAGTGGCTTGCGGCATTTACTTTAATGAACAGATCTACGCAGCCAGTGACGTTCGAGTTTACAGAAATTAATTAACTTTAACCTAAGCTAATAATGAAGAACTGGGCAAGTGAAGTTTGTCTCACTTTTAATATTACAAGGAAATTAAACTGTTCTATTTCTTAGTCTTTAACGAAATACTGATAAACAGGGAAAAACAAACACTGTATAATATATTGGCTGAAGACTGGATCACGACGAGGAAGACGCAACGCAATGGGCCAGGACTTTCTTTGATGGTGAAAAGAAGGACGGGAACTTCAAATGCTAAAATCTCCGCAACTGTACCGGATGGTCACTTGCAACGGCTCATAGGACACCGTCACGGGGTTGAAAGCTATTTAATCCGACACAAGTCGAAGATTCTTTTGCCTAAGGCAACTAACGAAACGGTAAATTCATTTAGCAGAAGAGACCAGCCAACAACCACCCAACGAAATTGTTCTAGAACAATCTTCTTGCACGTGTGCCTCCTGGCGAATCTGCAAGCGAAGAGTTCCAAAATCTGCCTTTTGTCGGCATATACAGACTTATATAAGTACGTCAAACGGAACAGATAGGAAATTTCAAAGGACAAGCAGCAAAACTCAAACGAACATAACAAGACGTGCAGCATAATCAGCCACAATATGAGTCCGTACCCTTTGAATGTGGTACGGGTACAACTGCTCTTCACGTAGCATTCTCCAAATTAGGAAAGCATTAATATTTGTTTTGGCAGAGAGTCTTATAGTACTGGTACCTGAATGTTCTTCAATTCTCCTTAAAATTTTCCAGTTCAGAAGTGGAAACTGATCTAGGCTGACCATTACCACCGTTTCTTGATTTAAATGTGCCAACTTCTTATAAACGTTGAGTAAAATTTATAAAAAATTTGTCACACGGAAGTACTCGGTTCGGAAATGTTTCGGCATACAAGCGACGTGCCTCATAAGAATTACCATTGGCCTTACCATACATGAAATGCATATCTGCCTTTTCCACGTTGGTATACATATTCCGACAACAAGAATAACAATATTGACACTTACCAAAACTGAAACAAATATTTTTTTATCCACTTCCATAGCAGACGTGATAATTACGATTCTGCACTCCTACTCTGCGTAAATAATTTGGCCGTATCTTGAAAACGGTTGATTTTCGAACCTACGTTTATTACGATTTTATATATCCCAACGTATTTTTTAAACACCCTACATGTATATATATAATAAAGGGGGGGGGGGCATATAAGTTGTTCCTCCTTAAAAGTGATTAACGCAACCCAACATACAAGTAGCATGGCAATCAAAATAAATTTTTTCTTTAATTTACTTAAATTGATCACTGCTGCCTACATATCAAGTCAATTGTTCATTTTCTTAAATTTTAACATGATTTTAAATAACGAGGAATCAGATTTGTTGCTTATTTTTGGTAGATGCCGCCGAAATACGGCTGCAGCACGCAATTTATAAATCAGGAGATATCCAACTAGAAGACTATATTCGTAAAAAATATGTAGACGTCGTGCAACTTCTTTAAGAAACTAAGGTAAATTTATACATTTCGGAAAATGTATGCCCAGAATAATTACGAATATGGCAAATGAGCTAGCAGTGTTATAGGCATTAGTATTATGTATTACATCTTTATCACATTACCCGCAGAGCAGATTGCAGTTATATAATTTTTTTTAACGCAACTTCATTTGGATTTATCTTTTATTTTGTAATCGTGTATTATTTAACGGACAAATGCGATTACTGATCAAACAGTATTTAAAGCTAACAAACCATCCGCCGCGACTTGAGTGTGTGACAGAAGACCTACGCTGACACGTTGGTACCTTGGTGCGTCAGAGAGCACCTAAAGTCGTCTGTCCTCCTGCACTCCGTTGGGTCTCCCTGCAAACAATTTCCATACGAAATTGATTTATTTATTTTATAGTTTTTTCTGTAAATGTTTGGTGTGGCATAGCAAGCAACCATATAATTGGAACACACTTCTTCCATGAAAATTTAATCGGACCTGGATTTGCTACAAAACATTTTACCCTGGTTGTTAGTAAATGTAGAATTCAATGTACAATTTGTACACAATGTACACTTTAGTACCAACATGACGTTCATTCTGCTCATTGCATTTGGATTGTAGAATTGGAATTATTTAAATAATGTATTGGGCCCAGTAGGTACAGAGTAAGTAAGGCAGAAAGTAACTATGATCCATTTCTATACGTAAAAAATCACTACCCTGTATACTCTAGGTTACATTAATTATTATTATTAACTAATGCTAAACGTTAAGTTTCATAATTAGGGTAGTTATTAAAACTTAAAACCTGCTAATGGTTTTCCTTCTTCTCAGGAAGTTTAGTGAATATGCTACATCTGGCACATACATGGCACAATAGACTTACAAATAAAAATAGTGTGAAAAGTCAACTAGCACGGAGTACACTCTTGTTATTTTCACCATACATTTTTCGTATTATGTAACACATACATATGTCTAAAAATAAAAATTTGTTATTTCCGCTTGTGAAATCTTTAAGTTTATTTCAATTTAATTTAAAACAATTCTAATTTGGGTTTAAAATATGGTTAGATATGGACTACATTTGTATATGCAGCACATATACAAAATATACATCTAAAGCTTTGCTACAACTTTTACACAAGGTGTTTTTAAAAGATTATCGACTTTGAACAAGAGTGCCTTCTTTGGGTATTTTTGTATACAGCATAAGATTATTTTATCAGTAATAAGAAAAACAGTGTAATTTAAGAGATATTGTAGAAAAAGTACCAGATCCTACCACTTGAGACCTCCCTGGTGCACTTATTTAAACGAAACTGTGCTCTAACCTGCAACTTTGATGAGTACCGTATGCACATAAAATTTCGAAACATTGATCTAACTATTACCATAATTATATGCAGACAAGTGATCGGACAAGTATCACTTTAGACGACTGTAAATTCGTAACCGTACACTTTTCTATGTAGGTAAGTTGGGTTAAATTGCCCTATTTTGGTCTCAGGATTTTATAATTTAATTGTTTAATTATTAATTTTTATTATCGTTAAAGAGGAAGTAATACTAATTTCTGACTCTGCTACAATACATTAAAACATTTAAATTTACCTAATCTGTAGTAAATATACCTACTAGCAGAAGTAAGATGGTTGTAAAATAAAAGATAATGGGCGAAACAATTTACTTGCACTTTTCCATGTTTATTTACAATGTGTATCAATAATCTGACTTCGCACAAGACTACAAATGTTATACATTAGGGAGCCATGAGAATTATACTTTTGTTTTTGGAAATCCTAGTGACAATATGACTGTTAATGTGGATCTAACCGCCGCCGCCTTAAAAAATGTTAATTAAATAGCACAAGACATCTTTAATTTACCTTAGACTTACACACATAGTAGACGTACCTGCTGACATAAATACAATGTGAGCAAGTGAAAGCGGAACAGTCTTATGCGCGAAGATAGGTTAAACAAGGACAAAGTATACTGTTTAAAAAACAAGTGCTTAAATGAAAATTACTGAACCATTGTGGGGTAGCTAATTTTGAAAGTTGACAGTGTATAAAAATCATTGGACTAGACACCCTGAAGTACCTTTATGTTTTCAAATCAGTTTTTCAAAAAACAAATAAATAGAAATTGCACATTTTTTTAAATTTTTATTGTTGGTTCATTGTTACTGAACATTTTTTTAACCCGCAGCATCCCACTTTTGGGCAAGGATCACTGAACATTGATATTTCTAATTTCACAAAAACCTTTGAGTAAAAGGACACTATACAAAATTGCTCTATAGTTGTTTATTAACAATTTTTTTTTTCTCCAAATATTTGGAGACAACCCATTTACAATTAATATATTTTCCAAATTTGTTTAGAACATTATAACTTTAATACTTAAGCACTACTAAAAAACTTAAACTTTATTTATGTCGAATTAACACGTCATGGGTAAACGGGTGTCGCAATTTTCAAAAATTTTACTGGACTTAATTTCAAGGCTAGAAATTCTGAAAAAAGCAATTCGGTTGGAACTTGGGCTATCTATAAAATTCCTACCAGAAAAAATATTTGTCTAATTTCCGCTTTTGAAACTTGCGAGCTTTCAAACATTTAAAGACTTTGTGAATTATTAATACAATTTACAAACGGATATTGGATATGAACAGTCGATGTTATATAGAAAATATATAAATACGTGTGTAAATTATATCTATATGTGGGCAAGATTAAAGGAATCTTTTCGGAAAACTTTGAAAATTGTTAGTAAAGTAAATGAAAAAGTTGGTTGAGCATGGAAAACCAGTCTTCGATAGTCTTTGCTTTTTGAGGCTGTTTGAGATCATCCTTCCCACCCTTTTTCTTTCGAACAGCGATGAGCTGTGATGTTGTTGAAAATAAAATTCTATCAAAGCATATGAAAAGAATGTATTGGCACTGTTTACATTTTCTGAAAAAACCCGAAAGTGGGCGAAACTGGAGACAACTTAGAAATTTCATATGGAAGGATATGTCATCAAAGGATTTTAAAAATAATTCTTTTATATTTGACAAATCTGCTTGATACCTCTTACGGCTGAGAAAAAATTAAAAAAATTACAACAAAATGAGATCCTCGTCGCTGTTACTGTAAATCTCCATGAAATTACTAGAGAAATAGATTCTGGTATTTAAGTAATGCGACCGTAAGGCAAATTCTAAAATCTGTAGCTTTCCATCCATATTATCTGAACATTCATAGACAACTAGGCGATAATGATTTCTAAACTCGAATGATTTTTTGTAATTGGTATCTCAGGAAACGCTGAACTTTCACCGTCGAATTGTTTGGACTGACGAAGATACCTCTAAAAGTAAGGGTAAAGTGAATCTCCACTGCACTATTGAAGTCGGGAAAATCAAAGGTGAGTGGAGAGAGCGGACGGCCAAAACAGATGGATTTTACTTCTTCGACGGAACTTTAAATGAAATGATGTATACTGACTTTCTTGAAAATGTTCTTGGTGGGGTATTAGAAGATATTCCACAAGCAACAACAGCCTCAATGTAGCTATAGTAGGACGGATGCACAGCTCATTTTTCGGTTGTAGGGCGACTTTCGATAGAACAATTGTTCCGCAGCAGGTGGATAGTTTGGGAAAAGGTCCTGCGGCATTGCTCCCTAGTTCCCCCGATCTAACGCCATTAGATTTTTTCTTTAGATTGAAAGATCTCGTCTAACAACAACGCCGCACCACAAGGATGAACATGTTACAACGAACTGATTGCCGTTTGCTCTCCTCTGAAGTCCTCGGAGCAACCGATAGCACTGCAAAAAGGGTACGGAATTGTTTTAATGAGAGGGAAAGACATTTTGAACATCGTCTATGCTTCCGATGTTACCTACTGCAAGTTTTTTCTGGAAAATTTTAGCAGTGGCAGTAAATTCTTTGCAAATGTTTTGTTAGTAAATTTCTCATCAACTTCACAGCTCATCGCGTTTCAAAATAAAAAGGGTAGGGAGGGTAACCTGTTCCTGATGTTCTTAAGTGAATTAAAGTACAAAAAGTGCATACATTAAAAAGTACATACGAATTCAAAATGAAATTCACATTCGTGATGCGGATAAAAGATATTTAATCTCGTAAATAACTTTTGTCAAAGAAATATGTTCATTTCTTTCACAGCTGCATTAGCATATTGGAGGATCGCAAGTGTTGCCTAACCCTATATAATAAAGAACTGGTGTATGATTCAGTAGTTTCATATTTTCTCATTCAATTGCCTTTTAATGAAGTTTTCATATTCTTGATATTACTTTAGGTATATTAATAGTTACTGCAATTGTAATCACATAGCAGTGAGTAGTTAATAAACAAAATTTATAACTTTTACCGTCATTGTCTACGACAATAAAATTGCTAAATATAAATAACCTTATGATAAAAATAGTTATTGGGTAATCAAAAATACTTATTAATCAGCTTTCCTATGGTAACGATTAAAAATTTTCAAAGTTTACAACGCAACGTTTATTTTTGTAATTTATCGATCTAATAACAATAAACTTAAAAATAAAAGGCATATCGATACTTTTATCTGCCATACAACTGATATTTTGAGGTATCGATATATGAATACTCGAAACTGCATTATATACATATGGAAATATCGATATATCGACATATCTGAGTATCCATATATCGCATTAGAAAAATATCGATGTTTCCATGTTTTCATAAAACTATACTACATCATATTGATAGTTTGTTGTAAGACTCAATATAGTTTGCCTTAACTATCAGTATTAGGAATTTCCTATATATAGGGTTTAAAAAAAAGTGTGACACATTGTATAAACAAAAATTAGTTGAAAATCCTCAAACAAGATGTGCCGTTAAAATTATTTATCTGTTACGAATAAGAAATTTTCTGTACTAGGTTTTATAAATACATACAAGCTCCCGATTTGATTTCTTTTGATTTTTATGTTATGGTTACCTAAAAATTAAGCCTTTCGGGTTGGAAAAGCAATTAAACAAGGTTGCCAAACAATTCGAACAAAGGCGGGCATTTTTGAAAGAGTGCTGAGTTCCTCCCTAAACAGATGTACAGCCGGCGTCGACATGGAAAGAGTACGTTTATAAACCAAATAATTGTGTGTTTCTGGAATTAAATGTTGATTAAACTTTGTAAGCAAACTCGCTCATACAGTTGCAATACTACTACCACAGACCTCCAAAATATTTAACCCTTACTTTTTCAAGACCCTGTATAATAAACATTGACTTTAATTTTGTGAATTTCTATACCTATTGGTACTTTTTTGGTACAATGCCAAACACGAGTCATTCGTTTACAAAAAACTATAAGAATTAAACATAATAATATGTATTTAGCATTAGTTTCTTTACTTAATCCTAAATATGATTTGCAGAGTCCCCGGCATTCGGACTCAGATTCAAGTGATAGTCACAGTGATTCCGAGGCACCTCCTACCCTTACACCACCCATGGGGTTGTTAAATAACAACCACAACATGACTACAATAGAGAGTGTAACCTCCATGGCAGCTTTAGCGTCCGCAGTAGCCGCACTGTCAGGTAACCCTCCTGGTACACCGACGCCGCCCCTTTCTTTCTACCCACCCGGTATACTAACGCCAAATTGGTACCTCGCCAACATGACTCGAAATTTCCAATCCGAAAGAATAGACGTTGAGAAGTCTGGAGAGCAGCCCCTGGATCTCAGAATAAACCTGACCAATAGCAGTAGCAGCCCTATGGAAAATAAAATGCCCTCCAATATGAGGTTGCCAACGTTGGATAATAAACAAATTTTTAAGTAAGTAAAAAGTAAGCTCTTCTTTTATATTGATTGTTTAGATTCGAGCTGAGCATTGACATACTGACAATCACGAGAGGGACGAAGTCGGTTAAACTGACAATAATAATGTTAGTCAAAGTTCAGAAGAGATTTAACCTCATTATTTTAGTTTTTGAGTTGTGCTACAAATAAATATAATTTTGCTATTGGCCAGCAGATCTCATTATTACAGATTTTGGAAATTAGAAAAACTTTTCTAAATTACATATATAAACTGCCAGCGCTCTTACAAGGATATGTAAACTTGAGGCTTACCACTGACAGATCGAAAAACGTGTGAAAACTAAAGTCGGTTAAACATTCAGAAAAGAAAAATTTAACCTAACTTATTTTAGTTTTTGAATTACACTTCAAAAATAAGAAAGTGTTAATTTTGTTATGGGATGGTAGATCATTTATAATAGATTTTTGAAATTTGAAAGACTTTCCTTAATCATGCAGAAAGAAATCCCTTCTAGAAAGTTATTCAAACTTGAGACTGACCATTGATAGATGAAAATACGTGGATAATAGGAGATCGTTTAAAATGATAACAAAAAAGGTGACCAATGTTCAGAAGCAAAACTTAACCTCACTTATTTTAGTTTTTGAATTATATATCTAGCAAAAAATAGAAAGTGTTAATTCTGTTGGGAGCGGTAGATCTTTTAACTATTATGAAAGATTATTAGAATTTTTAAATCTTTTTGAATTGTGCAGCAATTAAGCCCTTCTTATATACAGGGTTATTTAAATTTGACGCTCAGCATACCGAAAACCACGAGAGACACAAAGGCGGTTTAATGCTGACAAAATACAGACGAGCAATACAAGGCGTTTTAGTTTTTGCTTGATCTATGTTCGAGTTTTTTGCAATAATGTTCAAGTTTAATTTTTATCATGAACGCCATGTTAGATTTTTCTATAACTTAATACGCTTTTTTTAATTACGAATGAAGGCCATGGCAATTTGGAATTGATTTATTATATAATATTCAAAGTTATAAATAAAATTTTGTCCACCATATCCTGCAATATTAATGAAATTTAAGTAACTAGTAATCATCATAATATGAATCTAATTAGTTTTATTTGTAAATACTGTACGTGTGGAAAGATGATCGTGTAAATATGATTAGTTAATGTTATTATAATATTATTTAGATCATTTAAAGTGACTATAAAATATGCCCTTGAACACTCTTAATTATGCTTTTGTATTATTTTTGTTACGTTATGCCCTGTATTTACTGTTTTCTTCTGACCAATACTAGGAATTTACTTATTAGAAACTATACTATGTTCAAAGAATGGCATGATTTTATATAATAAGTAATAAAACTTAACGTACGTGATATTTACATAAATTGTTTTATTTATTAATATAATCTACCTAACTAATAATAATGAGTTTTTCCAAACCCTTCTAAGCTTGTCACAATTAACGTTAGCTATTGCTAATTTTTTGTTGTTCTTAGATCTGCCAGTCTAGATCTTCCCCATGTAGACTTTATCTTTAATAAATTTAGTGTGGTAGTAATATCCAGCGATCGTGGTCACCATTAATTTTCATTAATTCGTAAATTCGTGTGGGGTTACAACCTATTGTGTGGGAGCGCCATCTTGCTGAATGATTCGAATTTTATTGTTTGCAAATGTAATTGTGGTAGTAAAAACTATTTAGCATTACCAAATGTATGATTAAAGTAATATAGCAGCAACGCAAATGTTTAATAAACGATCATGCATGAGGTAATTAAACAGTTGTACAAGGTGGTGAATTTTTCGATGCCCACTATTGGGATCTCGGAGAGATACCAGGTCGGTTAAATTAGAGCAAAAGTTGGCTTTTTCATGGTGATTCAGAATCTGGATATTTTAATACATGTTTGATTTCTCACGGAAAAACTGAAGATTGTGATTTCAGATACAAATTATTATTTTCCCTACTGTTATTTGAATCAGACTTGGCAACTTTATGTTTTTAGCCACTGTGGGTTGAATGACATTGACATGAATTTTCTGGGCCTTCTAGATTTCAAGCTGCGATAGACAACTTTTTCATTTCGTATGACCGTCATATTGGATTATCGCGCCATCAGATCGACAAAAAATTAGCTTTTCAAATTGGTAACCAGGTTGCGTCTTCTACCAAAAACCTTCTTGACGTTTGAACTTTGTGTAAATAATTTATAAAATCGGGAACCCCTTGTAAACCATTGAAACAATAATTAAATTGAGAGATTGTATTGCTAACTATCATTCAAATTCCTTAAATACTGCCGACATTTTATTGGTCTAATGATAGCGATAGCGATAGCGAGTGTGATAAATCAGGAACGAATCAAAATGTACAGGATTCAGATTGCAGTTGCCATGAAAAAGCGCAACTTTTGTCTAATTTAACCGATATCAATGGTGAGCATCGAAAAATTCACCACCCTGTATAATCATAAACGTATAATACAAAAAAATGTTTGACTGCTCCTTTTTTATGTCAGGTTACATATTGTTGATAGAATCAACAAAGAACTTGTTAAATTCTGAGAAATTTAATAAACGAAGATTTATGGATATGGATATTGGCAAATCGATTTCAAAAACAATTTAGTAATAAAACGAAAACGAGCCAAAATCGAAATAGACGCTGGCATGTTTTCCGTCTTAATTCAAAATGTAAAATGTTCAAATCGGGTTTCTGAATATTGATCAGCATGCAAATTCACAACTTTGTTTAAATTAGGCGACGTCATCTCTTGGCATTTTCAGAAACGCAATGCTTAGCCTTGAATTTGAATAGTTCTGTATATTACCAATATACGATTCTGTAGATTAGGAAATTATACTGGTTTCCTAATTTCTCGTACGGCCAAATTGCCTTAAACTTTTTTTTCATAAATTCTTCTTCTCTTCTAAATTTTTATGATTAGGTAATTCAGTGACATCACGTTAAGAATGCGCAGTTTGAAGCATAAAAAATAGAAACCGATTGATCTGAAAATTCAGGAGTTTCTGAACGCTTGCATACAATTCTGTAGTTGTTCTTTAAATAATGCTTATAACTTTAATTAGTTTACATGATAAGCAATATGCAAAATTAGGCTGTTTGTCATAATCTTATGTTTCTAGCAATGTTTTACTTATTACATTTACAGTTATTTGTGACAAATGTTTGCAGCATGGGAATTTGGCCTAACTTTTGAATTACAAAATGTAGAAACATACATGCGTCTTGTAATTTTCTCAGATTACGCCACTGTTTCTTGTCCCTGCTTTCTGTTGAAAATATGACATTCCTTTCAATGTCAATCTGTGTAGTTAATGAAGGTAAATTAATATTTTTATGAATTCCCTTTAACTACTCACACCGCCATGTAAGTTTATATTTGAAATTAAGTAAACATACAATGGAAAACCTACAACTTACCTAACAAGTAAAAAGTAAATTGTTTCTTTTATTAGTTTTTATCTATATAATACTGGTTTAGACGTGATAATATTTTTCTTAGAATATTATATTTATTATTAATTGCATCTCTCACATGTTTTGTACCTAATTTTATGAGTTTTGATGTTTTCCTATCTAAAATAATGTTTAAGTTGAAAATTCTTAAAGAATATGAAAATTAAATCGGGGGGAAGATGAATACGGAACTATTTTTACTGTTTTGACATTTAGTATTGAAGAGCGTTTTTGGTTGTATTTGCGATATTAGACGAATTAATTAAATCAATATTCAAGAAAATCGTTATACCATGAATGATTTGTTTGATGAATTAACGAGTGATCAAAAAGGTTTTAAATTAGTGTTGGCGGTGAGTGCTCCAAGGCATGTCGTAACTGTCATATTACGTACCGGCCGTACCTTGTGTTTATTTCTTCGAATGTAAACACAAGCAAGGTGAACTTAACCTCAAAGCGTATCTCGTGGTAAACAACGCATTTTAAAAGTAAACAAATAAAGACGAACAATGAACAAATTACAACAACTAGATTAAATATATTTTGACAGATGATTAAATTATTTTAATTTGACAGTTGTTTAGATTGGTGTAATGTAAAATCTTTCTGATCACATGTTATACAGGGTGTTAATGAATTGAAGGGACAAACTTCTGGGGCTTAAAGTATACATGAAAACAAACATTTCTCTTAATAAATGTATGGTCAAAAGTGTTTCCTTAGGGATAGAGCTTCTCAAAGATTCTTTAAGAAGCTCCTAAACGTATAGGCAACTCAATTTACTACCTACTATTTGTTCCCATAACGACGGAAATTAATACAGAATAAATTTAATTTGAAATTGAAAAGTCTGAAAGAGGGCTTTATTTATCCTGTATTAATTTCCGTCGTTATGGAAACAAATAGTAGGTCGTAAATTGAGTTGCCTACATTTAGGCGCTTCTTAAATAATCTTTGAGAAGCTCTATCCCTAAAAGGAAACACTTTTAACCATACATTTATTAACAAAAAATGTTTGTTTTTATGTATACTTTAAGCCTAGAAGTTTGTCCCTGCAATTCATTAACACCCTATATATGATATTAAACAAGTAGTTGCAATACATACGTTCATTTTTAATTTTTGTGTAGCTGTCTTTTAAAGCGCAATAACTTTTTTTCTAATATAAATGGCATTTCTGATTTAAACAAAGATTTCAATTTATATGTATTTGAAATGTAACAACTGTGAATATAATTTTGTCGATAACTCAGTTAAAAGCCAAATACACAGGATGTATTTGTTTTGGAATGAAGGTCAGGAGGTAACAGATTATTTGCATTTTCAAATAACACCACTGCCTACATGTTTAAATCCCTATTTGACTAAACAGCGCAGTGTTTGGTTGCTTGTGGTCAGGATCGCACTAACGTTTTCAGAAAGGTTTTGAAATTCGTAATTAATTTTTAAATACCTGCTTGTTCATCTCTCTGTTGATCTTCGGTTAATATTTAATTTAAGAGCCTAACATTCACTGTTATATATAACTATAACTGTATAAGGCGTTTTCTTCCCATGTTTTGATTCACCATCTTGTAAAACATTTAATAATAATAATATTTTTAATACATTTCCGTGCCAACAGCACTTAAAATACATTTGTTCCTAATAATCAGAATAAAACTCATTTTAATTTCAGTAGAAAATTTTGGTTCTAAACGTGCTGCATAACATAAACTGTACAATGTAAATTAAAATTCTAAAATGCTCATAATTCCAGGAACCTTTTTATTACACTCATATCTGTTGCATTTTTAATTTCATTATTTTTACTTTTTCTAGGGTAATTATATGCTTCCTAAGTATGCAGTATTTAACAAAACTGCTGTTATTTTAGTACACATTTAGTTATTGATATTGTTATTATAATTACGAATCTATTACAGTGAATCTGTATTGCAAACAATAATTTAACCAACTAAAACAGTTTGTGTAACAGTTTTGAACAAAACGGCTAACAGTTGAACTTATATCTTGTTTTGCTTCATACGGCAACCTGTTTTTATAGGTACTACCGTTAGGGCACAGTAGATTAAAGTATTATTGTTTATTTATTCAATTTAAAAGAAAAAAAGTTTCAGCACAAACGTCGGAAAAAAAGATTGTTCTGTGAGGGGTATTTTGCGCACTGAAGACAGTAGAGATAGTTATGATACAAAACGGAAATAGGAATATTTATAAAAGTATTAAACTTACTTGCCAAACTGTATACAGGGTGGTTGAACGGATGCAAGTCAACTAATTACTCTTAAAGATATCTTCTTGCAAATTATACTGTTTGGATACAACACCACCAAACCACCTACTATTTTTGCAATACTACATGTAACTTTGTTATTTAACACTCTGCATTTTCGTATTTTCAGCATTATAAAATTCTAAGTCCAAAGACCATGTGTCATTTTTGAACAACTTAATTTTTTGCAAGAAAAATACTTAATTGCAAGTTGCCTTAATTAGTTGAAATGCATAGTAATTAATACGTCAAAACAATATTAAAAATATCAACAGGTTTTTTGACTAATGACTTTTGGCTAATTTATATGTATGTCGTCGTTATACATATCGTTTTCAAAAGCAATGCAAATACATGTAAACATTTGTAGTTGCGGGTTGGTTTCGAATTTGTGTATGATGTTCTATACCAAAACTTGAATCACAACGAATCTATGAGCTCAATTTGTTCATTCATTATAGGTGTATTATTTAAATGTTTGTAAGTTTGAAAAGTATATCCAATGTTATCATGCATCAAATATGATGCCAATGCTTAGTTGTGTTTTAAAATAAGTATTTCACGTAGTAAGATTTGTATGGGGTCTTTTGTGGTTATTTTTATCTAGTATGCAAATATTTAATTGTCCGGCCTATGCATACAGAATTACGCTGTGAACAATTTAAATTACAAACACCCGATTTTAATAAATCATTAGCCCTATCTTTAAACGCTTGTTCTAGGGTTGGGAAAATTTCTTCGCCAATGTCTTTAACCTAAACATAATAATTTTTAAGGATCTCAGAGTAATTAGCTTGCTAGTATTAGTACAAACACCATATGGAGGCACATGATTGACTATAACGCAAAACCCTAAATAATAGCAAAATAAAATTTTTTTATGCTTTTACTAAGTAAATAATAATAATCAAATCAGTAGTAGTATTATTTCAGTTCTGTGTGAAATGCTGACAGTATCAATTTGTTATTTTCTTATCTGTTTCTGTGAATTAGTCTCAAATTTTACGTTGGGTTAAATATTTAATACCATAACTAAGGGAGAGCAAAATACAGTATACCTAACATAAAAGTTTTGAAAACCATTACAAATTGGCTTTATAAGTCTATAACATGAATTTGCATTTTTTTCCCAAGAAGCAGAAGTTGTATCTGACGTTTCTTGTATTGCAGACAGGATTTGATATATACCGAACAAACAATCTGTTAACATGGAAATCCAGTTGGACCACCCCGAATTTTATACCATTTTAGTTAAAGTTTATTAAATTCTCAAATTTTGAAAACCACCAATACACTGAAATTAATATTTTGCCAAAAGTTATTCCAATTTATTATTTTGTAATATTATTTTAATGTATAAAATCTACAGATCTATCGATTATATAGATGTTAAAAAAATTTATATTTTTTAACTATTACCAAGACTATTCTTGTTTAGTCATTACATATGAGGAAACTGAAATTGGTAACATATTTGGTTTATATGAAAATTGGATTTTATAAATTTAGATAATTGGTAAAGCAGGTACCTGATATTCATGTTAGTCTTTCTGTTAAAGTATGTAGTTTTTCAAATACTCACTATCAAAAGCCCAAGTCCTTTATAACTTCATGGTGATTTAAAATACCGAGTACTTCAACGTTTACCCACGGATTAATAAGTTTGAGGTTAGATTGTACTCTAAATACAACAGTTCTGTTAAGTAGTTGACAAGTGATAGCTAGACCTGCGCAGAATACAACTAAGGAAAAACGAATTTATTTGTAATATATTTTCCTTCTCTCATTCACAGAGTATTATTTGATAACACTGGTTATTTGCTATAATAAGTTGTTTTAAAGTTAGGTCACATAATATACTTTTTAGTATATGGTTATACGTCAAATTTGTTTTCGTAAAAGTGTAAATAGAGTGTATACTATCTTTTCTTGTTATTTTTCCTTTCCTTCTTCTTCTTCCAGCCCCTCTCTATCTAAATATGAATATAGGCCTCCTTCCTACCCTGACATTATTCTCCGTTCTTTGCTAATTCTTCTTTTTGCTCATCTCATCATTAGCCCTCCCACACCCCCTCTTCTTCTTCTTCCTTCTAGCTTCTGTCTATCCATATAGGGATATAGGCCTCGTTTCTACCCTTCCCTTCCCTTTGTTCTTTTGTTAACTCTTGCCATTTAGTTCCGGCTTTTTTTATTTTTATCTGCCTATCTCATCATTTGTGTGCCCACGCCTTCTTCATCTTCCAGCCTTTCTCTATCCAAATATGAACATAGGCTTCCTTACTTCTCCATTATTAATCTGTCTGTCTGCTTCTTCTTCTTCTAGTCTCTCTTTCTTTTCGAATACGGATATAGGCCTCCTTTTCACCACCCTTCCATTCTTTTCTATTCTTTGCTAGTTCTTTCCAATTACTTTCGACTGTTTTACATGTTTTATATGCTCATCTCATTATTGGCCTGTCCACATCTATTCTTCTTTTGCGTCGCCTTCAATGCTTACGTAATAAAATGTCCAGAAAAAGCTAAATCTTAATTTTCAGAGTCAAAGTATTGGGTAAATTCACATATTTATAAAATGTATTCGAGAAATAAGGTTGCTCTGCATTTACATAATTATATATCAATACAGTTTCCACTTTGTTAATAACTACGCCATCTGTTATATATAGCTACAATTATTTCGATTACTATCAATCAAGCGGCCACCAGTCTATACAGTTTTTGAAATTGCGTTTCTTCTTCATATTTATTTTGGAACCTATTAGTGGTACCAAACAAGGCTGTTAAAAATGCAGATATATGTACACGTTTACCGAAATGTGACATAGTTAAACGAATTTAAAGCGAATGATCTTATATTGGGATGTGGTTAATCAGCTTTACTGAATTTTGCAAGACCTTTGATACTTTATCTAGTTATTAAGAAAGTTGCTATTGGAAAATGGTATTGAACCAAAAATCAACATTTACTGTTTTTAGATAATATATGTGGCAAATAGGTAGATAACAAAGTTTGTATTTCATTTTTTATGTTAACCTCACACAGGCATTATCGTTTTTCACAGTCTATAGATGTAGTCTATCCGCGAGAATGGCAAGTAATGTTGCAATTTTGTTTGTATACAAGATAGCATAAAAATGTCAAGTGTTTTAAGTTTCTGGAAAAGAAATTATTTACAATGCTAGAATAACATGGCCTGCTTGAATAGATAACTTGGCTTTTGACCGATAAAATTATTTGTTTCTCGGAAAAAAACAACCACATTTCGTTACTTTAGCATGCTTTAGTGCAACTCTTTCATTGTACAGTTGACCTCTTTTAGATTAAGGCTATGAATAAGTTTATTGAACGTTTTTACTACTGGGAAACAATCTTATTCGATTTAAAGATAAGAGTTTTACAATGAATAATTTTAACGAGCAATTTTTAATTACTGTCGAGAAAAACTGCATTAATTTGCATGCAACAATATTTAATTTGTTGTTATCTAGTGATAATCGGGCCGGACTAAATTAACTTGGCACGTCTTAAATTAAAAATATTGTGATAGCACTGTGATAAATTGTCTCAATAATATCAAGCTTGAAGCTATCTATTATTGTAATTTAATTTAATTTTTATTTTTTGATATTGCTAGAGAAATTGCTATTTATCCTTTTCTCCAATACAATTAATAAATATCAATAGTAAACAGTAAATAAATGGAATATTTTACATTAGTATATATAATTTAATACCTTTTTTCACAGATATTTTATGAAATAGTATCTAATCTGTTGCCTCAGGTAGTGGACTACACCAAAACAAAAACTTACATTTGATTATTCTGTTTTAAATTGTAAATTTGGTAATTGATTATTATATTTAAACGTATATGAAACTGGCAGAATTTTAGTATATTAAATATAATTTGAACTAGAACTTGCGGTTGGGTAAATCCCACAAACAAACACGATTATAACTCCGAAAAAGTTGGTAATTCGCCAAATTTCCCTTCTATATGATCAGCTGATAAAAATAATGCGCAGACTTTGTTGTTTAGTCAGAAAGTATTGTCGTTATCTGTAAAAAGGCTCTAGAGGTCACTCACTTCTAAATACGTTGCACATGGTCTATTTGTTTTTTATATCTATATCTTTGTCTGACGTCTGTGTTTGCGAATGCACGTTGCAAAAATGATTTTGAATGCCATTTTTTGTGTCTTGCGCAACTGCATAAGATATGTAAGTGTATTTTAAGAGTCTTTTATTTGATTTTATTAGAATATATCAACAATTAAACGTACCAGCTTGAGACTAACATGAAATTTTATCAGATAGGGTCTTTGTGTTCGTGTATTTTTATTTACGAAAGTTTGTACACCTGGGTTTACGCTTCATGGCCAGTTGTTTACAAAAGGTTTAAGATATTTTTGTTTTTCAAAATTATCGCAAGTGGGGTTCGTCACACTTAAAAAAACGAGCAATGCAGTCGAAAGCCGCAATACATGGCTGCAAGATAGGTCAAGAGTCCTTAAAATTAGATTAAGCAAATTTGGTGAGATAACAATTATATTTTTAAATTGGGTGTCACCTTTGTTCTAACCTGTGCCCCAAGTACTACATGTGCTATTGCGCATCTGGGATTTCGTGATAGTGGAATGCCCGGATTAACGCTCTGTGTTAATCTCATATTTGGATGATTCAGAAATTATCGTAAAAATAAAAATAAGAGTGGTGGACCTTACATGATAATCAGCAAGTATAGTTTCACTGTTATAATGTATGGCGGTTTTATATTTATTTTCATTATGTACTTGCTATTTAGTTGAAGAATCTTTCATTAAAAAAAAGGGAATTTATTAACGTTGAAAGTATAATTTAGGACAAGGGCAATGACGTATGTAGTATTGTAATACCTACCCATTTACTGGTACAAGAACTGCAATTTCCATTGAAACTAAGTTGGTCAGAATCCCAATCGGCAAACAATACAGATTTTGCTAAACATTTTAATTTTGCACACATATTCGGACGTCTTATACAGCTATAATTTTAGTTCTGATTTTAGAGCGAAGCCTCGAATGTCAACAATTGCAGGAAGACGAACATATACTGAAGACGAGCTTCAAGCAGCCCTCAGGGACATCCAGTCCGGGAAATTGGGAACGCGAAGAGCTGCAGTTATTTATGGCATTCCTAGATCGACTTTACGAAACAAAGTCTACAAGTTGGCGATGGAACGAGAACGAGAATCGCATTTAAATTCATCAACTCCCTTAAAACTTGACGAAGAAGAAGTTATTGATGACGACAAAGAACTGTCCGGAGCTGAAGAAGAGAAAGAAGTCGAGAAGGCTCTTCAAGCACCTCTACTTTCGATGGACGATATTTTAAGGTTTTCCAGCACAGTAAATCAAGAGGCACTGAAAACGCTGCTGCAAAGGAGTAAAGAGGGACCAGAAGTTTGGGCTGGTTTAGAGCATAGTGCTGTGGGGCCTTATATACAAAATTTTTTACTAGCTTCGAGAGAAAACGCAGCCAGTCAGAAACAACCAGAAAGAGATATCAGTCCGCTTGCATTGTTACCTGAGTTCGTTAAGCGAATGATGACTGAAGACCAATTAGTAAAAGAACCATGCAGAAGTCAGCACAACAACGGAGAAACCGATAAAATCATGCGAGTGAGTCCATCAAATTCCGCGATCACAAAAACTGAAAAGTGTAGGTCAGAGTCGTCAGACATGGAAACCGACGAATCGCCCTCAAATGTGATACTTAAAATTCCGTCCTTTAAACCCACTACCAGTAAAAATGGTAATGATTTCTATAGAATCCCAACGGATTCTGCAGCTATTGTTTCCCCACCTGTTACTAGCGATTCTGGATCACCCCCTATCCTGCCTGGAAGAGGAATGACCTTGAAAGACGTTAAAGATGTTATAGCTAAAAGCATTAGTCAAAAATTCCAACAGACCCCAGAACCTATACGAATGCCAACTATTATGGAAATGGACTTCAAAAGGACCGCATTTACACCACCAGTAGTAGGCCTGCAACAAATAAAAAGTCAGCATGACCTTAGTAGACCCTATCCACCTCCCCACACAAAATCATTACAAACAACATCTACACCAAGTACTACTGCAACCGGAGGGAAAGGAACTCGACCCAAAAGAGGCAAATATCGTAATTACGATAGGGATAGCTTAGTCGAGGCGGTAAGAGCGGTTCAACGAGGTGAAATGTCTGTACACAGAGCAGGAAGTTACTACGGAGTTCCCCATTCTACATTAGAATATAAAGTTAAAGAGCGACATCTAATGCGGCCCAGAAAACGAGATCCGAAACCGAATCCTGTGGACGAAAAAATAGCTTCGCTGAAGCAAAACGATCTACGTATTGCCGCCAATGCAGTTGATAAAATTAAACCCGTAATGAAACCCCCGCAGCCAAAGTATCCACCTACTTCTCCAAATGGGATGAAACTTCCGATGTTTGATCCTGGCATGGCACCTCTGGGATACAATCCACCACCATTTCCGTTTTGGCCACATCCGGGCTTTTCCCACATTCCTTTAGATTATGGTAGAAATCCGTCGACTTCATCGTTTCCACCCAATGCAGAGCAGTTTTTCGCATCCCAGATGATGCAGAAGCTGCAAGAGGAATCAACACGGACGCAGGCTAACGTGGCACCGTCGTCAGCATCGGGATCGGCAGCGACCCTGCCAAAAAGTACGCGTCAAATAGCGGAATCGTTATTAGACGGCACGGGATCGAACGGATCTTTCTTGGACGGAATTATCAGATCAAGTCTGGAATCAGGCGTGCCAGGGAACGAAGACAAGCTTATAAAAGACGAAAAAAACATAGCACCGGAAAACATGTCCAACAAAGCATTATTGGATCAACTTTGCCGCAACAGTCGTCTTACGCCATTACCCAAACCGAACATATCGGAATCCAACAGTTCGGGAGACGAGAATTACAAAAGACTATCCAGTCCTTTAAACTTTAGTACCTCTATCGTAAAAGAGGAATCTTCACCAGGTATGCATTTTCCCGCTCAAGTAATCGATGCATCACCTAAAAGATTCGATAGAGAAAATTCAGAGGTTCATACTATAGAGTTATCGAACGACTCCAGCGAACCAACCGACCGCAATGTCAGAGACGAAGAACAGAAAACGAGTCCTCCTGGTCGGATATATTTAAAGCAGGAGTTGGTTAAACCTGAAAACCTTAAACCCGAGATGTTGGTGCGTTTTCGGCAAGACGTCGACCGAAACGGTATTAGCGAATCTGCTACAGGAAGTGCCTCAGAATCAGACGTGGCTCAAGACTGACATCTACCTAACGTAAGTGCGAGATTTTTATACTGAAAACGAGTACTTCATTATAGTTGTTGTTGAAGCGTTTCCAGTATCAGGAAACCTATGGTTGTTGTAAAAACGAGGTCAATGACGGTGTCTGTTGATTAGTTGTTAATTTTCAATTATTGTTTTTCTGTTGGTTAGCATAGCGCGTTTAATCTTAGTGTTTCGGTACCATCAAAGCAGTGGATTCGTATTATATTAGGTGTTTTGGACTCTAAAAATATATAAATTTATAATATTCTATGTTTGCTGTTAAGTGTTTCGGCATGTACCAAACTATAATAGGTATATTATCAGTGTTGTACTCTGTATGTGTCTTCAGCGTTGCGTATACCTCAAAATTGTATAAAAATCGTGTATATTCCTTCGTATTTCGTACAGACTGCTTTGATGTGAATATATCGAAAACCCTCGGGATTGTCCCACAATTGAAAATTATATCTATCTGTGATTTATTCAAAATTTTTGATGTATATTTTCTCTAAAAATATCTTAAAATATTATAATATAAAATTAAAACAATTAGAAGTAGTTAACTGATATAAATATTAATAGGTTCGGCGGGAATTCACCATGACATCCGCTCAATTCTTTCCGTGGACATGTTGAGCTCGCGCCGCGGTTTTTGTTTTCATATGACAATGAAGTGCAATTAGATGGTATATACATACATACATATATAATATATATATATTTACATCAACATTAAGTAGTATATATAAGATAAATATATTATTATATATTTGAAAAGGAAGTTATTTTGTTCGAGAGAGAAAAGATTGATCAGGTATAGTTAAGCGCTTCATCCCTCAACAACCGTCAGAAAGCAACCAACCATAACCAAACCGATACCGACAGTTAGTACAGTTGGCAGGTCCTTAGTTCGACCTTAAGCTTTCTACATTCCGTTAGTGTCAATATTTTCAAAAAAGTACTACTTGTAAAGTTATTAGTTTCAGCGCAGAGTAAACAATACCGTGGAAAACGGATGGTCGAACTGTGGACTGGAAAGCCAACTATCAAACCCAACCAGATTTTACAGTAAACGCATATTTCAGTTGGACCAATACATCAGTATATTGTAAATAATATTGTATGTTTGAAACATATCGTTTAAGCGCGTGCTGGGTATTCCGTTACCAGCATAACGGCACATAAGTAAGGAAATTACACAAAATCAAAATGGAAATGGTTGGAAACAAGCACGCGCTTAAAAGTAAACATTCCAACCAAGTATGTGCCAGATTTTTTATTCGCATTCGCAACAAATTAGAAACATTGAATTATAGAAAACAGAGTCATGATCTCGGGCCAAGCTTGGATCATTGGATTGCTTTAACATTACTGTAATATATTCAGTAAATTTGCGAAGCTAGGAGCTTCCTAAATTAAGTAGTTTTAAGGTTTTTAACACTGTATTTTTAAATGTTTGTGTGTAACACTTTTGCGCTTGCCAGTTCGCAACGTCTACAATTTTGACGAATTTATATATTAAATTTGACGTCTTGGCTTAATCAAATGTAGTGCATAAAGACCTAAATTATATACTTTATAAAAATGAAATTAGTAAAAACTTGCAACTACGCGAGTGTGCCACGATTGTGCAATTATTAGTGGTTCTATTAGTGACGTCATTATTATTTTTGTAAATGTGATACTCTGTTGTAAAGACGTCGTTCTCGAACATTTTATATAAATTTTAAGTACCTACAATTTATTTAAAAAGAGACGTGGTCCAAAACGTAAACGTTTAAACAACATTATAAAGTATACGCATAAGATGAAATTAATTTTTCTACACGTCGTACGTAAAATATCTCTCTAAAGTTTTACTGCATGTTGCTTATAAAAAATGAACCATAATCAAACTAATTGTGTTCGCATTAGTGTGTGTCTTTATTGTTGATTCCATTCTTTAGAAGACGATAACTTCACAAAACTGTATAGTTTAGTATACTACAAACTTACCACCTCAAAACTATTCATCAAACCTGAAGCAACCGTAAACCCTTAACTCGTTTCAGGTGCGTTCTGCAAAAGCAAACTGTTAGAATAAAATTGGCAACGTTGTTGTTTGTTGTCATCCATTATTTTAATGGCAAAAACGATTGTTTCCGTTCAACTTTGTAAATATCTTTTAATATTTTAAAACATAAAACTCTTTTTTTGTATATAAAGCTACTACGTTTTAGACTTTTTAATTGTTTTTAATTAGAACTCTTATGATTATGAATGGTTTTAAATAGTTTTGTGCAATTTGTTTTCATTTGCGGAGGAATAGTTTTATTGCCTGTTCATTCAGTCTTATGAATTTTTTTACAATTTGCTGGTTTTATTAGCTAATAAATTCCTATTAACCACAACTGGTCTGTCAGAAGTATAATTGGTGATCACCATTTTGATAAATCAATAGAAATTTTCATTGTAACATAATTTTGTAAACGCTTCCATTGCAAAAGTAATATATTTATTAATATTTATTAGCAGTTTTTGTTATACAAGAGGCATTGCTTGCATTCCTCATAAGCTTTTTCGACAATATAGTTTAAACATTCAAAAAATAGGTGCCGTGTAGGTACAAGGTTAGATGGTGTGCATGATTTTTCATTGTTAACTTTCCACATGTTAAATCTTCATACTAAAAAATGTACTGTATATTGTCATGGTGACATTGAACTAGCGTGTATTATTGCAGTAAAACGCATATAAATTGTTGGATAAATGATGCTTCACAAATTTTATTGGTTGCTTTTGAATAAATGGCATGTGAATGAAATATTAGTCAAATTATTATCTGTGACTGTGAAACTTATATATAATTTACAATCTTCTAATTTGCAAAGTATATTAATATTACTGTTGTCAAAAAAACTCAACTTTGGATACCAGAATACTTATCATTGCTAGTAGTTGTTTTCTCCAATTACTTTGAATGAAATATAAATCTAACGTCTTGGCAAAGCAATAACAATACCTATTTCTATGTCTACTGTTTCTTCTGCATTTTTATTTTATAATCAACCTGGTACTCCATTTATATGTTGGTTTGGCGTTACAAAGTTGTATAGTCGGTAGTGTGCAATGCCGCATCCACTCTATATAACATTCTCGGATAATGTATACTTGACGTAGGAAATTGCTTTTTTATGTAATTTATAAAATATCAAACCTTCAGTACAAATTTCTATTTAACACAAACATATACAGGATGCCCATATTAAAATTTTAGGCAATATGCAACACATAATGCTCTCTGCAACAACAACTACAGTTCTAAAACTATTTGCTTTTAAAATTAACATTATAGCATTCGTTGTTTGCTATATTACTTTCATATTTGCACTGTGTCAAAGCCATTTATCACCTGGATATGAGAATAAAAGATTTATTTTGTAATTACACAGCCATTCAGTTCAAAATTAGAATCATGTCAACGTTTTTGAGTTGAAATCCCCTTTTTAAAGGACATAGTTTAGCAGGAAAACTTTAACGTTTGCACATCAAAAACTATAGCAACCAATTCTCTGATTTTCATTTATATAAAAAATTATAGAAATCTGTGAGATGCATTGTGTGTTGCCTACCCTCGCCACTTTAAAATAGGTACCCCGTATTCTAAAGCAATTTGAAAAATTGGTTTGCACACCAAAAACTATAAAAACAAATTCTCTGATTTTCATTTATATAAAAAATTATAGCAATCTGTGAGAAGCATTGTGTGTTGCCTAACTTCGCCACTTTAAAATAAATATTTTAAAGCAATTTGAAAAAGTGGTTTGCATAGTGTTCTAAAATAACTATTGCATAATGAAACTCTCAACTTTTAACGCATAATCAATAGGCTTATTGTTATATCTTGGCGTTTTTTGTCATTAGAACTATATATGTATGTTTCTGTTAATACTGTATATTATATCACCTGCAAAAGAAAACCTTGGAACAGGGATATAAAAGATATACTAGAAAAGGGTAAACAGGTATTAGTCTTTATTAAAATTGTGATTTTCTATTGTACAATGAAAAGGTTTGCTTTTGTAAAACGCCCTACGCATCCCTGCCATATATAGAAGTGACGGACGGTTGATATAAATCCACTATAAACAGTTGCAACCGTTAAAGGAGTGCTTCACTAAACTAAAACACTTACAAATTAACATTGAATTTAGGCAATGCTTTAATTTCGTTCATTAATTTCGGAAGCATAAAATGTCCTCAGTTCAAGTTTTCGGCGTTTACGTCCCAAAGCGCGTTCCTTTCTGGATTGGGGAGTTTTAGGAAGTTAACAGTTATTTCCTCGATTACGTCAGTTACATCTTAAGTATAAATTTAAGGAAGTTTGCCCGCAGTATTTCTAATTCGAGGTAAAGGACCAAGGTCTACGTTTTGTTAGTTAGGTTATCATTCCACGTTTATAGCATTTCACGAGACTTTACAAGACTTCTAGTTGCTATTCCTACATATTTTTTTACACACATAATTTTCTGGTTTTTATATTGTTTAATGAACGTATTTGTTAATTAATTTTAGTTTTAACTTATAATGCAGAGTTTACTTAAGTTGCTTTATATTCAGTATCCTTGTACATAGACCCGTGCGCACCTTGTTGTCGTGTGCCTGATAAAACGTCGAACCTCTAAGCCACTTGTTTAGTTGTTTTACAGTGACAATTTTTGTGTTATAAGCAACCATATCGAACAATAGTTACAGTTGACAATTACCCACATTCAACCGCATTTGTGAAGAGCTGATGAAAAACTTTGTCACAGTTTTTATATGTATTTTTGTTGCAGAGTATGATAGCGGTGATTTATAGGCATTTCTTAAGTGGGTGTTCTGTTTTATTGTTTTCAAGCACTAAGTGTTTTCATACGTAGTTAGTTATTATTTGCAGATCGTACACCCACCACGTGTGTTATATTAAATATAGTTATTGCATTTATGTTATTTTATTCACGTTTCACCTGTACACTTTCCATTTACATAATTATAGCTGCATGTAGAGACGTATACTTAATATATCCAATACAACACTTACAGTACAACTGGGATATATCCATTACTTTAGATTTTGTAAAGATGCACACTAACTGGTGATGGCACTTACTAACGTAGCGTAAGGAATAGGACGTAAAATAAAATACAGGTAGCATATATTATAGGGATTGAAAGCTCTTCACAAATGAGGTAGCAAATATCAAACAGATTCAAACATGGGTTATCAGTGGCATAACAGTTTTAAATACTACAAACAAATCCTTCTAAACATCAAATTTGTTCGCCTTGTGCTTGAATTTTTTTCTTTAACACTTAAACTATAGTTTAGTTATAGTGCCTAAGTGAATTGTTATGAATTTTGAAAGTTTATTTTTACAAATCTTTTTAGTGATTCTATTCGAATAACGTGCGACAAGTTGATTAAACAGAAAGCTTTAAAATTTCTAATTTAGATTGTGAAAGTTTAGCACTTAATACACCAAAAAAAGTGTCTTCTTATATTTAAATTGAACGCAGCCCCTTGATTGTATACTTCTGATTTAGTGTTTGCGAAAATTATTAACGTTTGATTTCAAAGTCGCGACTAATTGGTAGAAAACGTAAAGAATTTAAATATCGGTAAAACCGTGATGAGACTGAAAAATATCAAAAGACTTAAACGAAAATTTCGCAGAATTATTAAAGTTTAAAATTTCAGCACGTCTTATAGTAGATTTGTTAATCCCCTCTAAATGAATTTTAAATATGCCGCCGTAACCTACTCAAACTCCAACCAGCTACAAAATCCGTTAAAATTAACTGGGACCAATGACCAATTCATATCCAACAAGTATCAAAAACCAATATCACAAGTGTTTTTTTAAACTTTTGTGTTTTATTTAGATTAAGCAAAACTACCGACAGATTTGCTGACTACAAATGATGCAACTATAGTGACCATATTTACCATTTCTGAATTTTCAGCTAAATCTGTCGAATCCGTTTTAAAATTTACTTTAAAGCTATTCCATTTTTGACAATATGTTAGAGTTAAATTTAAAAACTTGTTTGTAGCATGTATACCATTTGTAGAAAAATGGCGTATGTGCAGATTTTATCACGTGTTATATAAAATGTGACTACAATTGCCTTTTAGCATTTAAAATATATCATTGGTTGTATTTTGATATGTGAAGGAATAAGGCTGGTAAAAGTGTTTGCAAGAAAACTTCTAGAAATGTGTAGTTGTTCCGTTAACATTTCAATCTAGTATAATAAGTGACTGAAACATGTAGTCTCAAAAAGTTTTTCAGCTTTTTTTCACTTTTACTAGCATTTTTTCTTAAATACACCATGGCATGTTTGTATCTGTGTGAAAAACACGTCTTATTTGAGATAGATGTTTGAACATTGCTTTGTGGGAAATTGTTATTTTCAGAAAATATTTTAAAAACCACAAAAACAAAAATTATAAATATAATACACATTGTATATTTATAATGTAATTCTGAAGTATACCAGTATTTATTATACTGTGAAATATAAAAACTGATACTTTTATTTTACCTTTCCAACCAACTATTCTATCCTGTAGGTACAGTCTACTATGTGTTCCACATACTATTTTACGAAAATATTAACTCTGTAACTATGAATGCTTTTTTCATATTTCAATATACATACACTTGTGTTATAAAATACTATAATATACACATTTCAATAAACAGCTCAAGATTTACACTCTAAGCTATTTTTTTTCTATAACATTGTGTGCATTTATTATTTTTGAAAAATCTAAGTAATATGAAGTCCAGCTTAATATGTAAAAAATGCACACAGAACTACAATTATTGTTTCAGCTTAATGTGTTATAATTTACAATAGTGCAGATTTCTAAATCTTCAAACATAAACTTTTGGGTGCTACCAGAAAAACTGCTTGCATTTTAAAACAAATTAATGTTTTTAGATGTTTCTGGAACATCTGTAAATTAAATAATTTTTTTCACATAACAACTTAAATAATGTAAAATTCCCAACACGTCTAAAATATGAAGCTGAATTTTCAAAAACATGTATGCTTTATAAAAATTATTTACACGAACTTCTCAAAATAACACAGATGTGCCTACTTTACATGTGAAAGAAACATGAATTGAATGTGGGTTTATAAGCCAAGAAAAATGTACAGAGATAAATTCTACAAGTGTTTGGACCTCCACGGCACACATTTATATGAAAATGCTAGAAGGTCTATCACTTTGTGATGTCTATTTCATACTGGTAATTGAATTGGACATTTGCAGTAAGGAGGAGGCTTGATTTAATAAAAACTACTTACTACAACAGCAGTTATTTTTGTTAAAATTACAAAGGAGGAGTTTATACTTATTTTCATATAATCTGTTTTTCTTTTAACTAAAAAACATATTGTTTACGATTTGTAGATTTTAAGTTGAAACATGTTTTTAAACTATGCTGCTTTGGTTCTCAATACATATTTACAATTGCATTAGGTAATAACATTTTCAAAAGCAAGCACATAAAAATAAATTAACCATTTGCGTCAGAAATCTGTTTTGTATGTATAGAAAATTTGGAATTTTACGAAATGTTAAAAATATTATCAATTTAAATGCATAAGTGGAAAGTTTTCCTGCAAGTAAACAAATTAAATATTAATACCATATACAGAGTATCCCACGACGTGAGGTCACTACTTCGTGTACGTAATCTTCAGACCAAATATAGTTAAAGATCCTAATTAAGTTATGCCATAAAGTAAACCATTTTCAAAATACAGAATGTTAAATTATTATTTATTAAATAATTACAATTTCAGAAAAGCCAATATTTATTTTTATTTTAGTTTAAATTCACTATAAAGATTGTTCAAAATGGCTTCTGTTGCTATCGAGACACATTTTGGATCTTCTTTAGATGCGTCTTCTAATATCTTCAACAGTCACTGATGGTGTTTGGTATACCATATTTTTTATATGGCCCCACAAATAATAATCTAAACAAGTTAAGTAAGGTGCTGTTCTCCTCTACGAATTACATGTTCTTCAAACCCTTGATTCAAAAATTGCCTTACACGTGCGCAAGGGCACCATCGTGTTGGTACCACATACCATGGTTGATCGCCAGGGAGACATCATCTAACAATCCTCCCAAATGGTCTTCTAGAAAATTTAAATATCTGTTGACGGTTAAAAGGTTTTCAAAAACGAATGGACCAATGAGTGTGTTATCAATAATTCCACCAGATATTGAAAAGATACTGAAAACCTATGTTGATAATTTGACACCGTGATTTCGTGGGGATTCTCTAACTCCCAAGAGTGGCAGTTCTTTCTGTTCGTTAATCCATTCCTTGTAAATGTTGCTTCATCCGTGAATAAAATTCTACTACATAGGTTTCGATTTTGAATGATCCAGCGGAAAAATTCCATACGACTAGCGAAAACTGTAGGTAAGAGTGTTTGAACAGGAAGTATGAGATACAGTACATAAAACAATAACTAAAGTTACTTCATTTAGCTTGTCATTACTTTTAATTAGTTTGCCTGCCATTACATCAATAGGCAGAGGACAATATTTTAAAGGGTTTAAAATGAACTACACGTGAAGTTATAGTTTTTAACATTAACTGCTCTGAAATGCAAACAGCTTACATATCATTGGGACCAAATAAAATGACTGAAAGTTTTGGTTTTATTATTCACGATCTTAGTTCTGGTAAACCAATAGGCCATAGTTCAATAATTATTATATGTTTGTGGTTGTCTTTCGGTAGAGATGAATTCTACGGCATTTCCAGGGGCTAGATCCCCCTTTAAGCTACAGGATTTCGTTGTCCAGCTTTACCGGTAGTACAAATCACAATGCAGAAGACAATTCGAGAAGAATATGGATCGAGTATTTTGGATCAGGATTAATTTTTTACAGTAACCTCTAGTACAAGGCTGTTTTTCCATTCCTGGAATTACCATGGACCATATGGTACAAAACCGCCCACAACAAATGAAAAAATTACACATACTATGACTACACCAGCAATTTTTAAATCATGCCCTAAAATTTTAGAAGCATTTGAATGTATAGCTAAAAACCAGTCACAACAGCCAGACACTAGAAGACAAACAAATCATACTGCAAATAAGATGCAAGAGCTAGAATCCGTTTATGAAATGTATTTTTGGGATGACATTTTGCCAAATTTTCGTAGAGTAAGTCAAGTATTACAGAATGTAGTTGCGAACTTCAAAAACATGTCTAGATCTGTACGGATTATTAGCTGACCAACTGTGATGAATGTGAAAGATATGAAGCAGCTACAAAGCAAATGTTACCAGATATTGATTACAAAGCAGCTCAAACTCGTAAATGTATCAGAAAGGTATCCCACGACGGAGATGGCCCAGAAGGATATCTGAATGCCAGAGATACATTTCGTATTACAACAATTTTTGATAAACATGAAACTGAGATGAGGAGAAGAGGTGGGTAATACAAAGAAATACCAGAGAGATTTGCTTTTCTAAGTGATTTGCCACATGACTTCATCACCGACTGAAATTGGAAGGTATTTTCAGTTTTGTCAAAAGCTGATTAATGCTTACTCAGAGTACTTGAACACTAATTTTTCAGCTAATCTTTAGCAGGTTTAGTCATATGTGCGTTCCAAGTTCAGTGTAAACAAAATGTAAAAACAAAATTCAGTCATGGCGAACTTTAGAAAATAATTGTGGAAGACAATATTGAATGTACCTTTCCAATTATATACATTTGCTTTCATATAATTTTAACATTAATGGTAAGAAATTGCTCAGCTGAACGTTCATATTCTTATTTGAAGTATATTAAAAATACAGCAGAACAATGAAACAAGGCAAGCTTGCCTTATCTTTACTAAGTATAGAAGCCGATGTGTTACGTAAGATTAGTTTTAAGGGTCTGAACAATTAACTTTTCAACTAGGAAAAGTAGGATGAAGCCTTTGAAATGTAAATAAAGTGGAAGTATACAAAAATAAACATTATTTTCCATGTTCTCGTGTTTTTTAATTGGAAAATAAAATTTTATTTTACGGTTTAATATTGTATATATGTTGAATTAGATATCTATGGGGATACCCCAACAAATGAAATAAAATCGAAAATCGAGAATCGAACAGGCCACAATGAGAAACTTCTTTGTTAGACCGGACGTAAGCCTAGAATTGGGAATTCGCACGCTAAGATGTTATGTGTTACCAGTACTCCTCTATGGGTGCGAGAGCTGGACCCTTAACCCCTCCCCCCCATGGAAAAAATAATTGAATCCTTCGAAATGTACCTCTACAGACGCATGCTCAAGATAGCATGGTGCAAAGAGTGACTAACGTCGAAGTACTCACTCGCATGAAGAAACCAAAAGAACTCCTGCTCATAATTATGGAAAGAAAAACTCAACACCTAGGTCACATCATGAGAGAGAGTCGGTACGAACTTCTCCAACTTATTATTGAAGGCAAAATCCAGTGGATACGATGAGTCGGAAGGCCGCAGAATTCGTGGCTGAAAGATCTACGCCGATGATTCGGCTGCACATCTTGAAATCTTCCGTGCAGCAGGGTCTAAAACAATGATGGCTATTTGGGTCGCCAACCTTCGAAGGGAGATGGAGTGAGAAGAAGAAAGGGTTACCCAAATTTTCTTGGCGGCTGTAGAATTCTTAATCCATTCCTGCTATTTCATGTAATCTTTTTTAAAAGGAGGTTTCTTTCTTAAATCTAGAAATTCGCTATTCAGTTCACTCTATTGTCATCGTAGCTACGATAATAGGCGACCTATCAACAAACAGTTTTTTAAGTAGTAAACGACATATCCAATATTAAAATACTCTGAAAAAAAATTCTAAATATCACATGCGATCATAAAAAAATTGCCAAAAGTAGTGGAAGAATATAATTTAGTGAAGGTTTTCTACTTTATTGCAAGCTGCAGTTTTTTAAGCACATAACACATACAACCCCAGTGTCAAGGTTTATCTAATTTACTTTACATCAGAATAATGCCAAGATTCTGTAACCAGTTTATTTTGTCGTATATTATGTGTATTGCTTTTTATATTGGCTGTAGTTCGCTTTCAGCGTTAAGGTAGACGGATGTTAGATCCAGGGGATGCAGAAAAACGAATATAATAGTTTGTCGATATAAAATGGTATATTTAATTTTTGATTGCCTGTATTTTTGAACGTCGAGATAGTATTAATTCTCAGTTAACGAATAAATTTCCCTTGGAGACAATAACTGCAAGAACAATATCACTAATATGTACCTTAACTTGGGAGTTAGAGCCAACAGGTAATAACTAAATCTATTTACGATTACTTAGGTCACAGACAACAATATTTTATTTCTAAACATTTATTTAGGATTTGTTTGTACCGCTTTCTAGTACAATGATGGACGACGAAAACGAATGTATAAAAGCGTATCAAAGTATGACAACAAAGTACACATGTAAAGGTATTAACTGCAATTATTAAAGTAAATTTGGTATGTTTAATAAATAATGAAACTTCAGTTAGTTCTCAACGTATAAATATTTGTTTAATTCAGTTAAATCTTATCTCTACAAAAGATATTTTTAAGTATAATTGTATATCCGACAAAAAAAAATATTTATTTACATTGGTAATTAAGATAATAGCACGCTGGATGTTGGTTTCGAACTTGACCCTGGTCTTCTATTCCTAAACCTCCAATAGTGAAAAATTTATCAACTCAGCTTGTTCATTCATTAAAGCCTTATTTTTCAATGTATATTTGTATATTTGAAATAATTTAGTTACCTATATCCGACTTAAGTTTATCACCATATAAATATAAAAATGTTAATATATTATAGCAGCGAAACAAACACCGATTGTTATTTTCGATTTTCGCGAAAATGCTCTTCGGATTTCCTTCATTTAGAGAAAATAAGTCCTAAATTTTGTGTAAGTGTAAGCAATGTAAATCGAGCATTTGAAAAGCGGGAGACACCTGTATCTGTTTTAGTTCCTCCTATTTTAGAATGTTTTCCCATTGCTTTCTGATTTCTCTTGTCCATCTTTTTTTCAACTTACCAGTTCGTCTGATTTTCCCTTATTTGGATTTGGATGTTCATTAAACTAATTTCGTAACTTTAATTTCTAAATAAAGCATCTTACACCACCTTTCTGTTATCCCGAATGTTACTACTTGTATGTGCATTGTTGGAAGCATTTCCAGGAAGTATGCCTTTGAGTGCACGTGTCTCGCTTTCTTCCGAGGATCTGTACCGCCTAGTTTGTTCAAAGCTGCTTAAAACAAAAGATATCTGGCCTAGAATTTTAAGGAGTGCAGACGTGTTTGGTGATTAGTGAACATAGGGTTGGGGTTAAAATAGTTCCAGTAGTTAAAGTTCTGCCGTTTCCCGCATATTAAAATTGACGAAGAAGTTGTATTAAGCGGTCCGCAGACGATCAGTATTATACACTATTCACGACTGATTTGCCATCCAGCAGGCTGTGTTTTTTTTCTTAAGTTGCCTTTCTTAAATATTATTTGATTGATTTCTAGCAATGTCAAAATGAAATTGCCGTGTTGCCAACTCTAGAGTCCCCTACTAAAATAATCTAGTAAGTTTAGAATTAATAAAACACATAATATATTATACCTACTTAATTGTCAGAATGGTGAAAGTTATTAACAAAGTTACTAAACTGCAAATTGTGAAAGCTTTCAAAAGAGATAGGCCAGACTTCACACGATTTACGATTATAAATCGATTAATTGATATATTTGGGGTAAGCATGACGTATTATTTCTTAAATATGCAATTGCAAATTACTTATAATTTTAGGTGTCTGAGAGTTCTATAAGGGACATTTTATCACAAGGACATGACGTTTTGAAATCTTCCATTTGTAGTATACGCGCTACGATGGACGTTTTCTTAAATTACACGTTTAGTAAAGATTTGCAACGACAAATTTGGCAGTATCATATGAAGAATGAACATTTTACTCTCGAGAAACTCTTGGCTGGCTCTCGCGAAAATTTGGAATACAAGGGGGGCAGGACCACTTTATTCAAAATTATTAAATCAATGGGTTATAAACACAAAATGGTGAATGGACGCAAAATTTTATGTGAACAAAAACACGTCGTTGCATTCAAAATTAAATTTTTGAGACAATTTCTCCAATATCAAAATTAGTGAAAATGTGACATTCGTGTACCTAGACGAAACGTGGATCTACCAAAATGGATCCGCGAGTCGTCAATGGGTACACGAAACCGATCTTAAAAGTACCCAGCCAAAATTAAAAGTGAGGGGAAGAGGTTCACGATTTTGAATGCGGGATGTAATTTAGGCTTTTTGGAAGGGTGCGACATGTTACTAGAACAACGACAGGGACTACCATAAAACTATGAATGGGGAAATTTTTCAAAGTTGGTGAATCAGCTGATTCCTGCTTTGAACAAGTTGCAAGGAAAATTTGTCGTGGTTATGGACAACGCACCTTATCATTCAGTGCAGTTTGACAAGCCGCCCACATTTTCTTGCAAAATAGGTGTATTGCAGGAATGGTCGGTTAACCACCACAATGTTGAAATTCAGGGCAAAATTACTAAAAAAAAACTTTGGGAGTTAATTAAACCTTTTACGCAGACGGAAATAAAAGATACGTAACTGACAAAATTTTGAAAAAGCGCAACTATGAGGTTCTTCGATTGCCTCCATATCATTGTCAATACAACCCAATTGAAATGCCGTGGGGGTTTTGTAAGACCTATTACAATAAGCACATACATTCGCAGCCAAAATCGAAAGACAAGGTTGCAAATTTATGGCGTGAGGCTCTTTCAAAATGTACCCCCCGACATGTGGCAAAATTTCTGTGAGCATTGTGAAAAACTTATTTCGGAAGACTGGACAAAACATATGGGAAATTTATCGTTTGAAAATATTCCTCCTTTCATTATTTCAATTGGGGAATCTGATTCAGAATCGGAGGGTGCCGATGATTCAGATACTTCTAGTGATAGCATGAAGGTGTAATAGGGTAGGGGATATTCTATACATACGATTTGAGTTCAGAATTCTCGTGTAA
>JABXWE010022215.1:0-12959 GCA_014611495.1 Limonius californicus | reverse complement strand
AAATACTGAACTCTGGTTAAAGCCTACAGTTCTTGCAGCTGCTCGTTGGCTTATATGAGGATTAACAGTTACTTGTTCAATGACTGCCGCTTCAGCTTCTACAGTTGTGACATGTCGTTGCCTTACCATTGGCTTGAAAAATTGTCCATATTGCCGCAAACTTCTCCTAAACGCCTAAAGGCATTATGTGAAGGAAGAGGTCTATCTGGGTATGTTTGTGTATATCTTCATATTGCCAAGTCCGCCGCCCCTCTGCATTTTCCCAAAATCAACATCATGTCCATCTTCTCGCTATTAGAATACATTAAAACTGATTGTTACTACCACAAGAATCTACACAAATTAACAACTTTGTACAGAAGTTGTTAAGTTTTGACATTTACCTGTCCAAAGGACTCTAAAGGAAAAAATATTTATTATAGTTAAAAAGAAAAGTTAACTATGCATTTTGTGCACATGTGAGAGATATAGCCTAGTTACTTGGTACAAGATAAAATGATCACACTGTATAGTGTATATTGATTTTCAATAATTTTTTTTTCCAGTATAATCTCCCTTAACAGTAATGCACCTGACCCAACGATATTCCAAATCCTCAGCTCTGGAAAATATTCCTCAACTGCTCAGCTGTAACTAAATTAAATAAGTATAAGCTAGAGTAACCGTACTTCAATTCGTTGAATTTTACGATGGAAACGACTCTTGTATGGGCACGTTAAATTGATGAATAGTTAGTTTTTCCTCGCTAAACATGGTGTATTTACATAATGTTTATTTTTCTAGAATAAATTCTGGATATTGTTTAACCCCTTTGAAGATAATCTACCAACAGTATCTGTTTAACGTCTCAGAAAATCTATGCCATTAGCAGAGCTGGGTAAGTATTCGAATACTTAGTAGTTTGAATACTACTTAAAATACTTTTATACGAAAAGTATTTGGTATCTCGAATACTGGGCATAAAAAGTAATTGGTATTCGAATCGATCTTATTATTCTCGGTATTCGCTATTCGACCGTCATAAACGGTATTCGCGAATACTTCGGATATTCGCGAATACTTGAACTACTTGCAGGTAGTATCCGCGAACACTTTATTATTTGTCGAATACTTTCCCGCAAGTTTGAAACTGATTTTTTGATATTCCACTGGAAATAAGTATAGATAATGTTACTTTGTTTGTTACCGTCTGAATCAAAATTAAAGTTTTATTTTGTAGTTAAAGTTACTACTCAACCAAACCATAAGTTTAGTCTTCATGCAAATACCATTTCAAATGCAAGTATTCGAGGTATTCGTAACTTTGAAGATACTGAGTACTCAGTAACTTGAATCCTATTAATACGAAGTATTCAGATGCTGTAAGTATTTCGAATACTTTTTAAACAAAGTATTCAAAAAAGTATTCGGATACTATTTTTAGTATTCGTACCCAGCTCTGGCCATTAGCTTTCGAACAGACATTGCCTTCTCCCCAGGTAACACAACAAACGTAAAAAACGTGTATACTACGTTTCCTAGCCGTTTAGTTGTCAACGTTCAAATGTTTATAAAAGGTTCAGGTGTCCGTTGAAATATAGTTTTTAAAACGGTATTTTCTAAACCAAGTTGGAGATGCTCAATATATATAATGCGTCTGTAATACGTTTACTTTGAAACGTATTTTTACATATGTTTAGTAAATGTATTTAAAGCGTGTGTTTCTGGTTTAATTTTTAACTTTTATTTAACTAAAAAAAAACGTTTCTAAATGGTTTGTTCGACGTTTTTAAATTTTATATTTACAAGGTTTTGTAAATGCTTAAAATACGTTTAATATAGGTCTATATGTACAGTAGAACGCAAATAGGGCTGCGGGTGTCTTGGAGGTGCGCGTTGACAAAATAGTGGAGTGGGAAGCGGAGCTCACTTTTTACTTGGCTCTCGAGCGAGTAACATAGGTACATTCCCTTAAAAAGTAGCAGCTTCCAAAACTTATTTGTTAAACTTGCTCTTAATTGATTATTGTTGTTTTCTTTGTTATTTGTTGTTTGTGCTATTGCTGTTTTTGTTGTTTGTGTTGTGTGAACACGCCAAAAAGTTTGACAATCAATTCGTGGCACAAGAGCCCGCCTTAGATTTAATTGTAGACAATTTAATTAAAAATTTATGTGAAGATGACAGCGAAACGGTAACTTATTTTGAAAGTGATAGTTTAGATGGAAGTTTATCAGGAATGAAATATTTAAATTAATATTTTTTTATTCTTATGTATTCATATAACTGCTGAGGATTACAAATTTTACTGAGAAAACGGAGTAATCGGAAACACAAATTTAAGAAGCATACAACAACAGAACTGCATTCCATCTGCATAATCCTGAAGTATTAGGTAGTTGTTAAACCAGGCAACAACTAAATAACCACCTGCCCATATTAGAAACTACATTTAAGAGTATTTATTTTAAAAATGCATTCTTCTAATTTTGAACAGGGCTTCCGAAAATATTTCATAAAGTGGATCACATCTTACTCAGAAAATTTTTAAAAAATTAAATTATGCACAAAAATGCAAAATATGTATAAAATACCAAAATATGCACTATGCAGTATTTGGTCAAATATGCAAAAATTAATTAGTGCCAAATAAATACAATCAGGGCAATTCATCTAAAACCGAAGGAAGCCATTTTACTATAAAATATAATATATAATATCCACTCTCTATTTACAACGTTTAAACATTAGTACATTTTTAATTTGAAAGTTCTTTTATTGCAATTTTTTGTGTATTTTTTATTAATTCAACTCATTTCACCTTTTCTTTTGTGTACATTTATTTAAAGCTTGTAAATTATAATAGTAAACGGATTTGGAATTAGAAAGTCATTGGACATTTCTTAGAAACGTCTTAAGTGTAGGTAAAACTAAAGTTCCTTTAAAATTAGACGTAACTTTATGAGCACTTAATGGCTCATTAGCACTTGTAATCTTAATAATGCTTAGAAACATCTTTCACACTTTACATAAAAACGCAAGTTAACTTTTGCGGCTGAATGTACTGGCAGTGTGACGTATGTACTTCGTCTCTGTCACTCATTCAACATCTTTGTTTATCTTGTGCGCAGTTGAGCCGCAACGCTATTTGCGGTCTACTGTACGATGTGATCTAGGACAACTTGTATACTTTTAACTGGAGTTTGATTTACAATATTTTTTGAGCGTTCCCATAAGATTTAGCCACATCGATTGTAGGAAACGCAATAGGAGCTGTACTACCAATCCAATGATTAGGATGACTGGGACTGAAAATTTCTCGTTCAATAAGACTGAAATGTGGAGCAGCTCCGTCATGCATAAAGCATAAATTACGGGGAATTTGTAATGGGACTTCTTCCAACAACACAATACATTTCTTCCATAAATTGCCTATAATTTCTAAATCTGGAAGTAGCACTTTCACACCTTATCATTTTTAAAACTTCAAGCGACTATAACTTTTTAGAGAACCATTTCCGAACAATGTTTATAAGCATTTTCAGCACTCATTTGTAGAGCAGATTATGCTCTGAATGTTTAAGCAAGGTATGTAGTCACACCCTGTATATCTGTGAGTACCAAGTTCATATTTGCATGGAACATTGTAAATTATGGAAATTTTATACAGTTAATATAATTAATCATAATTTAAACAGCATGAAGCACCACAACATTGTACGTTCGGCATAAGAGATTGGTATAGTGACCAGTACAATGTCCAGACTAAAACCTGTTACATTTTTGAATTATTTTATTTAATTGTTTAATCTATCATATCTATGTAAATTATCCAACTAACATTGCAAGATTTATTAACACAATAATAAATGATATGAACGTGTACAACAAGAAATATCGCACAATGATCTTTTATCAGTAGATCAGTAATATACAAATTGGGCATCTAATGTATTGTTGTATTCTAATTTATTATTTTAATTATAAACGTAATTGAAATTTTAATTTAAAATGCTATGATAATTGCTGTAAATGACAACACAATTACTTTTAATTGCTCAGATCATTTCTCACCTTAAATGCACTGTAGGTTGAACTTAAACACAGAGTTAACAAATATACTGAAAAATTTATTATAAATAGCATTATTGGAACTAGGACACTTTGCCCAAAGTCCATAACGCCCGACATAATATTCTGCCCACAACTCTCAAAGTTATTCGAGGGACAGAACGCCAAATTCTGTCCAATTCTGAATATGACCACAGAGCCCACTATGTCCACAACGCCCAAAGCTATGACAGGAACGGAATGCTCAACGCGAATTCTGCCTAATTCTGAATATGACCCTAGGATCATACTCAGAATTCGGCTGTGTAGCCCACTACGTCCACAACGACCAAAGTTATGACAGGAACAGAACGCCGAACGCGAATACACTGCCCAATTGTGAATATGACCACAGGGTCATATTTAGAATTCGGCTGTGTAGCCCACGATATCCACAACGCCCAAAGTTATGACAGGGACAGAACGTCTAACACGATTACATTACCAAATTCTGAATATGAATATGACCACAGAGCCCACTATTTCCACGACGCCCAAAGTTACGACAGGGACAGAACGTCTAACACGATTACATTGCCCAATTCTGAATATGAATATGACCACAGAGCCCACTATGTCCACAACGCCCAAAGTTATGACAGGGACAGAACGTCTAACACGATTACATTGCCCAATTCTGAATATGACCACAAAACCCAAACTGCTCACGATTCTCTAAGTTAAGACACGGATAGAATACCTAAAGTGACAGCCTCACCCAATACAGACTTACCGTAAATTTTCAAACGTCTAAGTTCGATTAATTGGTTATTTACTTTATTGTATCTACTATTCCTCTGTTATTTGGCGATTTGTGGGGAACATAACGACTAACGCGACTACTTCGCGTAATTCGAAAAGTGTCTGCAAAGCTCACTATGCCCACAACGCCCAAAGCTGCGATAGGGACAGAAGATCGAACGCGATTACATTGCCCAATTCCGAATATAACCACAAACCCCAAACTGCTCACGACTACCAATATTAAGAAAGGGCTAACGCCCAATTAGAAACTACCTAAGGTTTCAAACGGCCAAACTTTGGTGCATTGCTTATTTAGCGCAGGTACAATTCTTCTAATATTTGGCGATTTTTGGGGGACATAACGCCCAACGCCACTACATTGGCTAAGGTCTGTATAACATGGTACAGAATTTTGTACAAAATTCTGCGCCGTGTCATTCAGCAAAATTTTGTTCAAATTTTTGTACATATTTTTGTATAAAATTCTGTAGCTCATGCTCTAAAGTCTACAGAATTTTGTTCAGAAACAACGTCAAATCGATGCGCAAACGAGCACTTTCTAGTGTTTATCAATGATCACAGAGGGTAAAGACGTGAATGTTTTACCACGTGTACCAACTAAAATCGCTTAACGCTAGCCATTCTACACAAACTTAATATAACTTATACACAACAAAATCTTCCCGAAAACCCAAAAATAATACAAGCCACGAAAAGATAACAGCATTCGAAGTTATGTAAACAAAAGTAAACAATTATTATTTAACTTTGATAGATTTCTACCTTATCTGTAGTAACATGATTATTTTGACAGTGTTCTCACAGATATCAACGTAATTTTCACCTATTTGAGCATGGTCACAGACAGAATTGTGTACAAAATTCTGTGCCGTGCAATACGTGTTTAACATAATTTTATACAAATACACCATAAAGCATCATTATATGGTATTAATACGCTAATATGATATGACCGTACTACACGCAGTTTCTACCTTTGCTTTGAATATGCTAAATAACTCGGTGGCCACACATAAATATTTCCGCTGAAATTTCAATGGCGAAATTTTTCACAAGAATAATACTTTCTTTCGCTGTAAGTAAAAATAGTGAACTGCGAGATTCGCGAAAAAGTTCCTGTCTAATATTTTAAAACACTGCCTTATGCTAACTATTATTAGCTGAACATGAAACTGATAATCTGAAATGATATGTACGATATTACGATACCCAGTTTAATGCACAAACACAACAACCGATATCGGATTAACCTGTCATCATAGGTACCGTAGGTCAAAATATTTGGGTAATTTTGTGCCTGTAATAGGTGTAGCCTAAGATTTATTAAATGTTTAGAAAGGATCAATGTTGTTTTCAGTAATTATAACAAAATTATAATAAGGCTAAACAAGTTGAAGATGATATTAGTCAGAGTTTACCATCTGAATAACTTAGTCCACCACGCTAGAGACACAGATTTTCGAAATCCAAATTATTTTGTTATTTATATACTAAAACGCCTCTTTTATAAAAGAAGAAAAAGAATTTATGAAGTGAACATGCTTCTAACTTCTACGGTTTAGCAGAAATGTGGTGGTTAGAACCTCTTCATAGCCATAATAAACATATTATTAGAGGTTTGTGATTAGAGCTACTCGTATGATCACAATTATTATACAGGGTGTTTAAAAAATACGTTCGGATATTTTACCCACTTACCCATCATCAATACAAACAAAAACGTCATAATAAACATGGGTTCGAAGATCAAACGTTTTCAAAATACAGCCAAATGATTTACGCTGTTACGCAGAGTAGGAGTGCAGAATCGTATTTATCGCGTCTGCTATCAAAGTAAATCAAACAACATTTGTTTGAGTATTTGTGTCAATATTGTCATTGTTGTTGTTGGAATATGTATACCGACGCGAAAATGGCAGATATGCATTTCATGTATGATAAGGCCAATGGTAATTCTTATGAGGCACGCCGCTTGTATGCCGAAGCATTTCCGAACCGGGCACGTCCGTGTGACAAATTTTTTACAAATTTGTATCAACGTTTATCCGACGTTGACGCATTTAAATCGAGAAACGGTGGTGGTGGTCAAACTAGATCAGTTTCTACTCTTGAAGCTGAACTTAACATTTTAAGGAGGATTGAAGAACATTGAGGTACCAGTACCAGGAGACTTTCTGCCGAGACAAATATTAATGCTTCCCTAATTTGGAGAATGTTACGTGAGGAGCAATTGTACCCATACCATATTCAAAGGGTGCAGGCTCTTATTGTGTGTGTGCGGAAAATGCAAACTTTGTTAGTGAAGTCTTATTTACTGACGAAGCTAGTTTCACAAGAAATGGAACTTTTAATTTCCACAACAGCCTTGTTTCGTCAGAAGAAAAGCCTCGTGCTATTATTGAATCGAATCATCAACAACGATTTTCAATTAACGTTTGACTTGATGTTTTTGAAGACCATATGATACTACCTTCTTTTCTTCCGAACCGTTTGGCTGGCCAATTCTATCTTAACTTTTTGCGTAATGCCTTGCCACTGATGTTGGAAGATGTACCCCTCATTCATAGAATGAATATATGGTTGACGCACGATGGGGCTCCTGCACATTTTTCAATCATGGTCAGATATTTTCTAAACGAAAATTACAACCGCAGGTGGATAGGACGAGGGGGTCCACTTGTGTGGCCATATAGATCTCCAGGCCTCAATCCGCTCGACTTCTGCATTTAGGGGAATGTAAAGTCGTTAGTTTATTAAAACGCTGTGAATAATTTAAACAAATTACGAGAACGAATAGAATAGGCCTGCCAGATTGTTCGTATGAATTCGGGAACCTTTTATGGAGATGCGTACACGTGGAAGGAGGACATGTAGAACATCTACTTTAATGATTTGTAATTAAAATGTTTTATTTACACGGCTATTTATTTTAATGGGTGGGGAACTTATGGAAATAACAAGCAATATTTGCATGATTATTACGACTTTTTGCTTATATTGATGAGATCTACACGTGGGTAAAATATCCGAAAGTATTTTAAAGCACCTTATATTTTCATGCCAAAAAAACACAATTTACACAATTATATAAATTATCCATCTGGTTCATTGTAATCAAAATCACTATCTCTGTTCTTATTCACATTAATAATAATAATGTTTAATATCGTTTATCATATTGTCTATTTCCCACACAGAATTTTCCAGTTTTTCTATGTGGCTTACGTAATTATCCCAGTTATCTTGAGTTACATGGGGATAACCCTCATGAATTAATATTCGCATATGCTCGGTTTAAAAATGGTGTTCTTTGCAGCAACGTATCTTTATACTTGGCTCCACACCACTTCAATGAGATTTCAGTCACAGTGATAAGGCGGGAGCCGAAGTACTTTCACATCACATTCTTCTGCAATATATATTTGTCACACTTCGGTTTAAAAGTTTCAATAGCTTGCAATAATTCCTTTTTTATATAATATTAAAGGAGTATTTTAACTACAGTGCTCCAAGAAATTAACGCAACACAACTAACAATCGCAATATTGTTTAAAGTATTGCATGTAATGATGTACGTTTGATAATAGATTATGCTTAAAATTAAGTAAACCATATTTTATCCCAATTAACAACAATCAACGCAATTTAACAACAACGAACGCAGAAATTAAAAAAATCAAAATTCTAAAACTGGAAAATTGTAAGTTTACAGGTTCAGTTCAGTTCAGGCTTGGTTTCCGCCTCGACTTATGACAGCTTGGCAACGTAGGTCCATGCTTGAAATTAACACACTTAACTGCTCTTGTTCAAGATTATCCCACATTTCCACTAATGAATTCCCTAGGTGGTTAAGAGTTGCAGCGGGTAGTCGAAGGGATCGTACTTGTCTTCCGAGAATGTCCCAGAGGTGCTCAATCGGATTCAAGTCGGAACTCCGGGCTGGCCATTGCGTAACAGGAATAGCAATGTCGTCTAAGTATTTTTGCATAATTCTGGCTGTGTAGGGCCGAGTGTTGTCGTGCATTAATTGGAGTTGTCTTCGATGCATGGGGCATATGGCACAACATACTGTTCTAAGATATCCATAATGTATCACTGACTGTTTAAAGTTCCGTTGGGGAAGATGTGTACGTCTGCGCGAGCCGTGAAAGGCATGCGTCCCCATACCATTATTGAGCCACCACCAAATGCAGTCGTGGGGACTAAATTTCATTGATCATTGATCATATGGTTCATTTGGACGACTAAAAACTCGAATGCGCTTATCACAACTCTCCAAACAAAATCTGGTCATCTGTGAACAAAATGCGTCTCCAATCTTCATTTTTCCAATTCAAGTGGTTTCTAGCAAAACCCAATTTGTGTCTGCGGTGGTCTACAGTTAACTGTGGGCCAGTAGCTGGTAATCTCGCTCTCATATTTCCTTCCAGAAGACGTTGGCGAACGGTTTCAATGCTAGCATGCACATTATGTGCTGCTGAAAGTTGTCTTTGGAGGGCTCTCGTGGTGGTAAAGCGCTTTCTTAGTGCACACCATCGAAGAGAACGATCTTCTACAGCGGTAGTAGCACGTGGTCGCCCTTGCCCTGGTCACTTGTCATGTTCATTAATTTCTCTGAAACGCTGGATGACCCGAGAAATGGTTGTGTGGTTCACCCCAAGCCTGTCAGCGATAGCGCGGGAATACCCTTCTTCGGACAAAGTAAGGGCTGTGACACACTCATCACGATTTAAATTTCTTGAGATACGTTCCATTTGAAATAAGACTGATCGTACAAGCAATTGTTTGATGACAGCTACACGATTTGATACGTTTTAAAGTAAAACGAAACAGCAAGTGAATTGTAAACGTACATGTAAAAATGATTACCTTTTTTAACAAAGTTAAATATGTAGAAACAGACCAAGAGTAACATGTGTCTATCAGGTTGGAACCAGACATTCATTCCATGCATTTGGTTGAAGTAGATAGAGCACTACTTTTCTTTTATCGCAACATTAATAATTGGTGCGTTAATTTCTTGGAGCAGTGTAGATGGAATCAAATAATTTCAATAATTTGAAGTAAGTGAGTACATACATATATTTGACTACCCGTGAACAAGTTAACGGATTGAGTGCCTATGACATGAAGCAAGTCAACCTTGTCCCACTGCAGAAGGCTTACGGGGTAGTATGCAGAACCGGCAGCATACAGAATTCTTCAACAATGATAATATTGCACGAAACTAGTTTTCTGTCTGCAAATTTCCTCTATGAATCGTGAATCAAAACTTGTTTAGACTTTGCATATATACCTTTGAATTCTTCTGTTCAATTAGCTTGGAATGGAAAGTTATTTCCAATGTATCAGTACCTTCCTAGAACCCTCTAACCGCTTACCTTGTTTAGAAAAAACGTAGCAACGCAGAAGCATACAATTATCTCGAACATTTTGCTTGCAGTTTAGTTATAGAAATATTGTACGTAAATTGTAACCAGATCTTTATTCAGAACTGGCTTTTATTTTTATGGTATAGAAACGCATTAAAGGGCAACAGAATGGCGGATCGTTCAAACATTTTACAAGAATCCAAGTTATCGGAAATTTTGGGCAAAAATGTGTTTGAGACTCTAACAGTTGGTTTAATCTGTATCTTTCTGGTATGGTATATCCAATACCATTGGAAAAGAAGAAAATTATACCGCATGGCTGCACAAAGGAAAGGTCCAGCTGCCTACCCATTTATTGGCAGCGCTTATTATTTCCTGGGATCCAATACCGGTAAGTGTTTTTTTTTCTATCAAAAACTTCTTAATTAGTCCATACAACAATTAGATATTATGAACAAAATTCTAAGCCTAACCGCCAAATATGAGTCGCCTCTGCCAATTTGGCTAGGCCAGCGACTGTTTTTCGGAATATGGAAACCTAGTCAACTGGAAATAATTTTTAATAGCCCCCATGCTCTCCATAGGGACCAAATGTACAAATTTACGGTAGTCGCAATTGGTGACGGATTACTTGCTGCTGATGGTGAGTCTTAACAATAATTTTTTTATAGTTATTTTACTCTTCGGCAATGTATTCGAGAAAGGTTCACTCTGGAATGTGCCCTTAGGGATCAATACAAACGAAAGGGGTACTGCAGTACCTAAAAAATTGGCTAAAATAATGGAGTTCTATTTTCAAATTAATATGCGACCTTTTTATATTCCGTCATTTAAAATTGATTAGATTTGTTAACACGAATTTAGGAACGAACTGCTATGGTGAAAAATAAGCTATAATTAATTTAGTGTCGTTAACCCTATGCCAAACTACCATGCTTTAGGAACATAACAACTCCAGAGTCAACGTTTCTCTAATTTCTTAAACTCGGGGCAATGGCAATATTCTGTAACCAATTTTAGTTGTTTAGTATCACGAGCAGCAACGAAATTATCACAACTTATCCATTTCTTTAATAGAAAGACATGTCTATTGTGGTCGCATTTTTTTGAACTTCTTGTGACGGTGTAACCAACATTAAGATTGCTTGTACTAATTGAGTTGGTTAGAGTATACCAAGTATAGCAACTTGTACAGTTTTTTCAAGGTGACAATACGAAACGAAATTCTGTATGCATTTCGCAGATCGAACGTCTATATCAATAATGAGCCTTATTACTTATTCCACGACACAGTAGGAGTATATAATTTACTGGAATAGGTTATGAAGCAGGTCTCAGTTATGAACACTGATTATGTATTCCTTGCTAATTATCACCGTGCAAGGTTGAATCTGCAATTAACTTGTTTTACGACTATTTATTTAAAATTGCTTCAGAAAGCATTAAGCAATTAACTTGAACAGGTTAGAAAATTATTGAAAATGAAATTTCTTGTTTCTCTCGACGAAGATGTCCTCAACCAACAAACAGTTATGCAACAATTATTACTATGCGTAAGTGTCAGGCTCATAATTGATAAAAAATATTTGATCATAAACAATTTCCATTGCGTTGTCGACAACAGGGCCTGACGAGATCAAGGTTGACCAAATGTAAACCAAACTCTGACCTCTATTGCTGAGGGTAAGTAATGTGATACCTTGAAGACCATTGGAATCTCTTGCCGCAGGTACGACATAACTCTTAGTATCAGTATCCTGAAAATTTCGTATTTTCATTGCTAGATAATCCTTAGATGATATCACTGAGAGAAGCTTAAGAGTCAAAATACCCTAAATTACTTTCACAAAAAAAGAGTTAAAAGCGCTAACTAGTAAAGTTATGGGATATCTATCAAATAAATGTGACTTTAAGCAGTAAATTAATTCCTCGAAGCTAAAAGACCCAAAAACAAAACCCCCTGTTGACATAACAAGAGCTAGACAATTAACAAGCACTCCCGAAATGAAAATATTAAGAATGATCCAAGGAAAAACATTATACAACAGGCTGCGTAATACTGAAGTAAGAGAAATGTGCAACATACAAGATGTAACATGTTTGATCAGAGATAGAAGAAAATACCAGAACAAACATCTAATATCGTTGAAGTCCCAGTGACTCATAGTGGGATAAATTGAATAAATATAAAGAAAATGAAACACACTGTCGTTTCCCACAGAAATATTTAATAAAATGAAAAATTAATAAAATAGTGTGAACGTTTTCAAACAAAGCTAATTGTTCATCTTCGGACTAAACAAAACATGTGGTTATAACCTCTTACAAATAAAACTCCATCCTAAGAACCGTACCGCAAATGCCGGTGGTTTCACAAAGTAAATAAGTACAAAATCAAATCAACATATTATTGTTACATTTTAAATTTAAATTTTCTGAATGCCCAAAATCGGGCCAACATTACTTAAGATTAAATCTTACAACAAAGTATTTTTTCACAGCTATATAAATGTAACAATTCCTAAACTTCCCCTTTATATAACAATCCCTAAACTTCCCCTTTATATAATCAATCCCTAAGCTTCCCCTTTATGTAACAATCCCTAAACTTTTCTGTTTTTAATTTTTTTTTAAGATTTTAAAACTAATAGTAAACTAAAAACTATTCCTAACCTAAATCTCCCCTTTATATGTATTTCATAAATAAGAATAAACAAACCAATTCCTATTTCAGAA
>JABXWE010022214.1:0-27964 GCA_014611495.1 Limonius californicus | reverse complement strand
GCACGTTGCAACAACTGTTGCAATGTACCCCGTTCACATACTTGGCGGTCTTTTTAAATGCTTACACACATTTTTTATTTATAGATGCGTCATTATAAAAAAGAGTGACAGGGGACAGACACCTCAGGAGTTATGGAAAATGATGGTAACAAGAACTTTACAATTAGAAAAGTCGCCAAAGACTTTAATTTGCATTACTCAACACTTTCGAGGTATGTAAAAAAAAATTAAAAATAACGCAGAAATTGAGAATGGCCAAATTACGTTTGGTTATTCAAAACACAAACAAGTGTTTACAGCGGAGCAGGAACTAAAATTAGCTTCGTACATCAAAAGATCGAGCGAGATAATGTTTGGACTTACTCCTGTGGACGTCAAGCAAGTTGCTTATCAATGCGCCGCATTTTACAAAATAACTGTGCCAGAATCTTGGCTTCAAAATAAGAAAGCAGGAGATGATTGGTTTTCCTACTTTCTGCAACGCAATTCGCGTTTATCAATTCGGCAGCCAGAGGCGACAAGTTTAGCGAGATGCACATGCTTTAATAAAGAAAATGTATGCAAATTTTTTGAAAAACTGGGTGACGTTTATGATCGGTTTGGCTTAGAGCCACACCGAATTTGGAACATGGATGAAACTGGTGTGAACACAGTTTTACGCCCTAATAAAATACTGGCGACCAAGGGAACAAAACAAGTTGGTGCTCTCACGTCAGCTGAAAGACATGAACAAGTCACAATGGCCGCAGCTGTAAGTGCCCAAGGATCTGCCATGCCTCCAATGATTCTTTTTCCTCGGAAAACTTACCGCGAACATTTTATCAGGGATGGTCCTCCAGGATGTATTGGAGCAGCCAATGGTTCTGGATGGATGAATGAGGAAACCTTTGTGATGTTTATTAATCACTTCATTAAATATAGCCAGCCATCTCTAGAAAAACCAGTGCTTCTACTCCTGGATAATCATTCATCACACCTTAGTGTTACAGCGATAAATTTATGCAAAGCAAACGGTGTGGTCATGCTCTCATTTCCACCACACTGTTCGCACAGATTGCAGCCACTTGATTTATCCGTATTCGGGCCCTTTAAAAGGCTTTGCAGTTCAGGAATAAATGCTTGGCTAAAAAATAATCCAGGAAAGACGTTAACCATCTATGATCTACCAAAGATTATTAATGAGGCACATCTAAGAGCAATGACTCCAGCTAATATAGCTTCTGGATATTCGTCAGCTGGAATTTCACCATTCAATCCTGACGTGTTTAGTGACAGTGATTTTGCATCAGCATTTGTTACGGATCGACCAGATCCATCAGCTGAAAATCTGGAAGAGCTAACTGATCCTCAGATAGAATCATCCAGTAATCTTACTCAGGATACAACTCTAAATAATTCACTAGACGATCCTCTCGAGGGTACTTCCAAGCAATTCACTCCTGAATTGTTGCGTCCTTTTCCTAAAGCTCCACCAAGGAAAGAAAACAGCACAGGAAGAAAAAGGCGAAAAACTGCGATTTTGACCGACACGCCTGAAAAAGCTCTCTTAGAAGCGGAAAAGCAAAAAGTAGATGAGAAAAAGCTAAAGGTTGTTCAAAGGAGTTTAGCTCCCAAAAAGAAAACCGCCTGCGCCAAAAAGAAAACCGCCTGCACAAAAAAGAAAACCGCCTGCACAAAAAAGAAGACACAAGAGCAGAATTCATCTGATGAAGAAGAAGAAACAGTCTGCCTGATGTGCCAAAAAATATATAGTAATAATGAAGAATGGGTGCAATGTCGACTTTGCAAAATGTGGGCACACTGGACCTGTGCAAAAAAAGACCCGTTGTATATATGTGTAAATTGTAATAGTGATGATAGCGCTCCTGAATAAGTGTTGCAATTTACCCCAGCAAGTGTTGCAACATGCCCCAAGACTGGGGTATATTGCAACACGGTCACCTTTTTCATTAACTTTTTGTAATTTGTCGATTATTGTTTTCTAAGTTCCTTAACCTCGTACATATGTTCCTTAAAGACCAATATACATATGTCCGCCAATATTTGGAGTTTTTATTCTACATAGTCCTTACAAAAAATAAAAATTTAAAAGTGTTGCAACTTGCCCCGGTCTCCCCTATTACCATACAATTCGTCCTCAGATATTTTGGAGTTACATATATCTTTATAATTTCTAAATTTCCAGGTTCTCGGTTTTATTACCTGTAGTTGTACCATCTTTTTTTTACTCATTTTTTACTCCGCATTGCTTCAGGGGGGTGCGGGCGTCCTTTACACACTAGCCATTCATACAACATGCACCCTAAACTTATCTAAGCGAAATGCTGTCGTCCCAGTCGGGATTCGAATATTATGTACCACAAGTAACGTAACCAGATACTGTAAGTACGAGGATGCTTTATCAATTACTGCCCCTAACATAGAAGGCATTGGCTGACACATGTATAGTTTTTTTCCTAGAAATATCAGTTATTGTCATTGATGAAATAGATGATAAGCAAATAATTCGTCGAAGCACTTTAAAATTATAAGCCTTGTATGTTTTCTCTTATCGGATGTAATAATGTAGATGAGATACATAAGCCAAAACATATTACATATACATATACGTAAAGGAGGTACATAAATCAAAATTACACTTATGTCCTTATATCTTGGACTTCAAAAAGGTACTCTCCAACTACAAACAAAACATAAATATCTATTGCACCATAAATTCACATAAATAGGTGGGGTATGTGACGTCACTCTGGCTACGTGGAACCAACATGTCAGCAACGCTTGCACGTGTTACCTGGAAGTTCTGCAGCTTTGAAAGGCGGCGATAAAGGGCCACCCATGACACAATTTATAGCAATATTCCAGGCTTTCGAATTTTTTTCGCGAGACACCCTTGGAAACCGTACGAAGACCATGGATGCACGTTGACGATGCGGCCCAACGGCCACCTTAATGGTGGTAGATTGCATCCTTGATGATGACCAAAGTGTTGACCGCTATGTTGATGGATGACCGGTGCCACTTTGACCGCTGCTGCAAAACGGGTCAAATATTTGAATGACCAGCGTTTCCAAAAATGTTGCCTAATCTGCTCGATGCGTTGCCATCTTGATATTCGATGTAAATTAATGCTGGTTACATCAGACTCAACGGAGGCAGTCAGTGCGTCTTCAATAAGGAAGTCACCGGGGGTTAAGGAATTAAAATCATATGGATCATTGGTTAGTGGCGTTAATGGACGGGAGTTCAAATTGGCTTCAATACAGGATAATACAGTATACATTTCCTCATATGTTAACGAAGCCTCACCAATTACCCTTTTTAAATGAAATTTTACAGATTTAATTGCAGCTTCCCAGAGCCCACCATGATGTGCGATCTAGGGGGAATAAAATTCCAAGTTATATTACCCAACGCCAATAATTCGATAATATCCGATTTAAAGTTTTGCCTCTTAAATACGTCGCCCAAGATTTTTAATTCACGGTTTGCTCCAACAAAGTTAGTATCATTATCAGAGAAAAAATTTAAGACCTTTCCTCGTCTTGAAATAAATCTGTTCAATGCAGCTAGAAACGCTTGCGTGGTTAGATCACCGACAATTTCAATATGAATAGCTTTTGTGGGTATACAAATAAATAGAGCAATATAAGCTTTCACTGATCTACCTCCGCGACCCGAACCTTCCTTTAATAATATAGGTCCCGCGTAATCAATGCCGCAATTCACAAATGGTCGACAAGACTCTACTCTAGGAGATGGTAAATTACCCATAATTTGAACTACCTCTTGAGGATTTGCTGTAAAGCTTTTATTGCATTTAGAATTACTTGCCGAACTATAGTTCGTCCGAAAATTGGCCAATATTTGCTTCTAAGGGAAGCCAATGTGGCCGTTTGTCCAGCATATAGCAACGTTACATGTTCCTTATAAATTAACAGTTTTGTAACATGATGCTTCGGCAATAACATCGGGTGCTGCATGTCATATGCTAAATTGTAGTTATTTAAGCGGCCATCCACTCGTATGAGACCATTGGGATCCAAGAATGGATTCAGTGATTTTATAAGACTTTTGTGACTGATGGACACATTGGCTGAAAGATCTTTCATTTCCTGTTGGATCATATTGGACTGCACTGCCTTCAATATTGTCATTGCCGCATTATTTAATTCTGAGGTAGTCAATCCGCCATATATATTTGTGCGACTAGATCTTGCGTTATTTCCGAATTTTAGGCAATAGGCAACACGTTGTAATTTTGAATATTTTGAAAAGTGCTCAGAAATGGTTGAAATAAATTTATTTTGCGGCAAATTAACTATGTGCAGTACAAGCTATAATAGCTCCTCTTTCAGGTAATTCTGTTAGATTTTCACCAATCAGCAATATCAGTTGCTGCTTGAATTTTCGCTACTCTCTTAGCGACAAAGGTTTTCCAACTATATGGTTCTGCTAACAGCCAAGCCAGAACATTTTTTCTATCAGTCCAAAAGTATGTTTTACAAATGTTTGCTGTTATTGCAAGTTTCACCTTTTAAAGCAACATCAGAGCCCCGCAAAGTTCTAAGCGCGGCAATCAACTAGTTTTGAGAGGCGCGGCTCTTGATTTTGCACATAATAGTTTTATCGAATATTTGTCATCGCTGCAACTTGATCTAAGATAAACGCAAAGCCCATACGCGCGCTCACTTGCATCACAAAAACCATGTAATTTAACCAAACTATAGTTTGAAATTACTATTCGCGGAATTTTCAAACTATATAACTTTTGTAATTCCAGTACGAATTGGCACCAGGTAGTGCCTAAGTAAAAAGTGGCACAATGAATTCCGAAAATGTTGCCACCTGATCAGAAGCGGAGCAGGTTTCTCACAGCTGCGAGCAATTTGAGATTAATGGACATGGATTTGGGTGGTTTTTTGACAAAATTTGTAACTGTAGATGAAACCTGGGTTCCTCGCTTTCATTCACAGTCAAAACGGTAATGTGTTGAATGGCCGCATAGTGGTTCCTCGCGCCCCACGATGGTTCCGTGTGACTTCGGCCGGAACGGTAATGGCAATAGTGTTTTAGGATTCTGAGGGAGTTCTTCTTGTCGATTATTTTCCACGTGATCACACAACAACGGGAGACTATTTCGCAAAATTCATACCAAAGGTTTGTGAGGGTATAAAGTAAAAAAGGTGTGGAAAATAGAAACACGGCGTTCTGTGCGATCAAGATAACCCTCCCGCTCACAAGAGCCGTGTTTCGATGCTGGATTGAAATTTTAGAACAACTCCCATATACACTAGATCTGGCTCCCAGTGACGATGAAGAGGTCATGGCTGTTTGAATTACTGGTTTGCAGTGCAGGAAGAAGATTTTTTTGCTAAAAGCAGTAAAGCTCCGTATCATCGTTATATTAAGTGTGTTAAACTTTTAGCGGATTATGTAGGGAAATAAAGTTGTTTCAAATGTCTAAGTCATTTGCTTATATGCTAGGGCCAGTAAATGATGAACCAGTCTCGTACTTGATTGATTGATTACATTATATTAATTAATACGAAGTATTTATAAACCAAGTCTTTTGCATAATAATATTCTACATAAGTGTTTACTGCACACATTTGGAAATAGAAGAAACTGCGAAACTGACAATAAAGTGTGTAAAAGCAGTAAGTTAATTAACAAATTTCTATTTGTTTATTACCTTACTGGGTGTAGGTCGCTGCTGCGCATCACCAGCTTTAACCAAATTAAACAAAGGCACTAATAATTAATGTATGCCTGAGTAAATATTGACATAGTGTTCGTATACCATATAAAAAAGCCGAAAACGGTGCCTTCCTTAGTCAAATAACAGTGCAGCCAACGGCTAGAGTAGATGCAAGCAGCCATTAATAATAGTTGGATGTAATATCTTGAAAGATGGTCCAAATAAGATAAATTATTTGACTTACCCGAGTAACAAAACGTATTGTATTTAATTGGGCAAAATTTAGGACTCGGTTTTTGAACCATCTGTAAGCAATGCGGGTATTAATCACTTATTGTACAACCTAACTATGAATTTTGCCTATCTGAGACAGCTCCAACTCCAGTAGTGATTTTGAGCGTGTCACACATCCCAGTTGTTCGGAACCTACGGCTTTACTTCTTTACGCACTTTCACAGTTTTCCCCGTTAGAAAAATCTCACCGAATATATATGTTCTTCCCTGTATTACTCTTATGAAGATGATAAATGCATGGCTCATAGGGTTAATCGTTATATGGTAATTTAATATTTAATTTTTTAGTACGGTTCTGTGTGAATTCCTCTTCTGCAATAGTAATATCTGATTAAACAGTTACTCCAGGACGTCAATGCCACTGTCGTCGGCCAGTTTAATTATCTCTGGGAATACACTTCCTGGTCCTGGCGTTTTCCTATCTTCTGCTGATTGTATTGCATTTATTACCTTCACTTTTAATATTTAAAACTTGTATGTTCTTGAGGTATTTCAAAATGTATTGGCTTTTGATCTCTAAACAGATTTTTTTACATAATTGCACCCTATATTTAGCTTTTCATTGATATCTATTATTGTATTATACTTTATCCTTTATTAGTGCTATTTGACGCTGGCATTGAATAACTACTGCTTGCTTAATTTTTTTATGTACGGTGAATACGTCAGGTTTACGTTGTATAGTCTACACATTTTCCAGCGTCTATTTCTGTTTATCATCGCGGCTCGTTTATTTGAAAAGTCTGTTTTGTCGGTTGTAGATATTAGAATCTCTATTTTTCCATTTTCTTGATTTCTCCATCAGTTGCAGTATTTCATGTCATCATAAACGTTTACGGTACATGTTTTTAGATTTACATATTGTTCTTAATGTGGTATGCAATAATGTTTTAGTTTATAAATAATAAATAGGGAGCTGGTTGCAAACGTCATGTGTACAAAAGAACGATTCCTTACCGAGACAAAGCTACTTTTATGTAATGGAATATCTCGCTGTTTGTTTTACTTTTACTGGAACAGTAAAATTTTTATTTTGCGGAAATGGCAGGTGTATTTTAAGAGACGAAATGCCCCTGTGGATCAAGAAGTTGCTGATTAGTGGATGAAAATGACGTTATGAATAGACTCCCTATGTGGGTGGTTTTAACATGCTTGTCTTAAAGAAAGTGCCATAAATGATGGTTATACAACTGACCGAAACCTTTCAAAATTACTAGAAAATGTGTAGTACACACGTTTTCTAGTAATTCGCTAATATATCGCTTGTACAATTAGTATCAACAAAGTTATTGTAGAAACTTCAAAACACTATTGCATTCAAAAAGTTTATGCATATATAAGAAGACGACACTAGCTAACTGTGTATTGCGTTTGAGCATCGCCTTGTTAAAAATGCAGTGGAATTTTCTACAATGTTTGTGTCGTCTAGCTCAAACTGACAGCCAAGATGAGAATGTTACAGGCGAAGGAGAAATGTATAGAGTATTCGTATTTCCTCCCCCTTATCAGCACTACATCTCCGCCCTGAACACAAATCACGAATGTCGACAACACAACATTTCAGTGGGGTTTCCCAATTGTTGCCATTACTTTAGATATGAGCGTACGAACTAGCTAAAGTAGATCGCGTAAACAAAAGATTTCTATTGTATTACAGCACATGGGTGGTTTATTATTCCGTATTTAATTATGAAAAAATACAATTACTTTACTATTATTATTTTATAAATTCAAACATTTAACTAGTTTATTTTTGTCCAAATGGTACAGTTTCTATCAGTTACTACATGAAAATATTAAATTAGGGAAGTGTGATTAGAACAATGTTCTGGTAAAGTATCAAACTGATGAATAATTAAGTAGATAGGTGATGTGAGAAGTTTCAAAGTTTAATTAAGTGTTAACTCAGATAATGTGTAAGGAAGTAATTCTCTTTAATCATCATCATTTGATATTCGGTTTTTGCAGTGCAAACCTTAAAGTTCGATCAATTACAGCCGACACTGTGCCTTGAGACAATCGAGGAGGTCGCAAAGATAGGCATCAATCAATACGAGGTAGAAGAAATCTTTTAGGGTATGAGATTGCGTAGGTTTTTATGGAAGATTAAAACTACCTCTTACTTGTAGTGGATTGACCGTACGGCAACTGTTAACAGATTCGCCTTAATGAACTTCTTGTATTTATTACTTTTACATTTTAATCAGTTTAGTTATATGTTTCTTATGGTTTTGATACTTTCAGAAGCATATCTAGTTGTAAGAAAAGAATGTGCATACCCTCATCTGTTGTAACTGTACTCTCAAATAGTCTGCCTTCGCCGCTTGATCGGAACCAAGAACAGGAAATGAACCCATATACTGAAACAATAAAAATATATTTTTAAGTACAGTTGTATGGAAAAAGACATTTGTATGAAACTTTTGCCGTTAAATGAATTGACGCGTGATTTCCAGAATCACGACTGCACAAACTTGATGAAATGTGACGTAGAAGAGAGAAATGAATTGATAGCTAAATTATTGTTTAACAGTCTTTAATATTACTAAGAACGTAGCTTTACTTGAAATATTAAATGTATAAACAAGAAAAAACAATATAATCATCAAATGGAGCAAGAAATGAATTAAGTACAGTACAGAGATAACAGCACTTAATTTTCAAAGTCCATGTCTATGCAGATTTTGGAAGGTGAAGTTGCAAGATACTGTAGTAATATTCCGGACATAGAACTTCAGGTTTAACCAATATTTTAAATAAAGAATTTCAATAGTTGTATGTTGTTCTCCATATTTTCTCCCAGTAACAGCTTGATGTTGTGGTTAGCATTACATAAAAACACATTAAGAAACTTGCTTTAAATTAGAAATATTCATTGATGTCTGATGTTATGTGTTGGTGCGTAACCGTGCTTGCCCTGTCTGGTGTATGGTTTGTGCGTGTGCGCGTGTAGAGCCTTGTTATTCCCCTAAAGCGATCGTAATACAAGCAGTGCCATTAATTTGATCTGCACTGGCAAATGGAGACCGGGCCCCAGTACCGACCACATACGGACTCTTAGACCTAGAGCTTCGGACCGGGAAACATTTAGACTATTACAATCAAAGCTTGATTCGCTTACCACTGAGCCATTCCCCGATATTTACATTTCGCGTACCCATCGCTGTTTAACTCCGATAACCAATGAATATAATAACTTTATTCAAATAGAAAAAAATTAAATAATTAGAAATCAGAAATGTTTTCACTTCGTGACTATAAAACCTACTTATTTACAAATGGTTTAGCAAATGGTTTCTAAATAATTATTCTGAAAGAAAGAGTAAAAACGATTGAATTAAAAATTAGTTTGGGAAACGGTTCAAAATTATAGCCAACTAAAAAGCTCGATTTCGAGTTTCATGCTGTAGAAGAGCGTTTTGACATTTGGTACTATTAACTTACAATAGAAAGAGGAAATAGAAACTTATGTTTTAGACATCTTTATAACGAAGTGCTTGTTATACATGTTTTACAACTTTTCAGGGATGGCAGAATGGCGTATTACATGTCACAGAAAGCCCTAATCAGAGTAAACCATATAGGGAGTCCATTTAGAAATGAAATTTTTACTACTATTGTTAAAATGCAGAAAGTGCTGGACATTTAACTATATTAAAGTATACTGTTTGATGACCCAATTCGATAAACATATTAAATGTTGTAATACAACCTCTATTAAAAACCCTATCACTCGAGTTTTAATTTAGTGTGTACGTAACCGTAAAACTATAAAATTGGAAAAGAGCACATATACCGGTAAAGGTGAACATACACTACTACGTTAAGTAAGTGTAGGTTTCGAGTGTAATAAATATATTATTACACCACACTTACTGATGAATATGTACCTTTGCTGATGTGCTTTAGGAAATGTTTAATGTACTTTTAGATGCATGTTAAATATTTATTGAAAATATACAAAATAGTAAATGCATTGACTTATTAATAATACAAATAGTAAAAGGAAATGCATAAAATATTTAAAATCTCTACACAACCATAAAAAATTTAGTAGGTGATTCCCAAGAGAAAATTAGGCAAGCCAAAATACATACATATAACTATAGATTCTGAAATAACTAAATTTATATTGAGGGTATTATGAATTAATTTAAATTTGGGAAAGGACGATACTTCGGAAAATATCAGGAAGTAAACGAGGTATGGAGAAGAAAAATAAATTTGGAAATAACGGAAATATACAGGATACACACAATCAAGCGCAGTGGTCAGGCAGAACAGATTGAAATGATTAAGACATATAAGAACAATGCATACAGATGAACTAGTCTGGAAAATGCTGTATATGGAGGCAAAAGAAAAAAATGGAAAAGGCAGACCAAAAAAACCACGGTAAGGGGATGCGCAATAAGATATACCGAAATATCAAATAAGAAGCTGCAACACAACAGACCACAAAAAAGTATCAAATAATACTATAAGTAGGCGCATTGATAGATGACCTGCAATAGCAGCTTCTTTCAAAACTTAGAAACAAATTATTTGCAATTCAACTAGCTGGGCTACAGATATTATCAAAGATGCACAATTGATAGCCTACATTCGTTATCATGACAACGCATCTATAAGCGAAGATCTACTTTTCTGCAAAGAAATTCAGAAAAGAACTACAGATGCGGATCTGTTTCAAATGACTGAAAATTATATTATAAACTCTGGACTGGAACGGAAAAAATATGTCTTTACTGATGGGGTACGGGCGATTCCAGGATAATATGACGGTCTACAAGTACAAGTATCAAATGCCACTTCGCAGCATTGGATGATATACAGAGTATACTCGCTTTGAAGGAAATCAGTCCAGGACTTCGTTTGGTGTTATCTGTTGTAATATCTGTTGTAAATTATATAAAAACAAGGCCTTCGAGGGCTAGACTATTATTTTTAATGTGCGATGATATGGTCACTCAGCACTATTGTTTTATTGTCAATTTCGGTGGTTATCACGTGCAAAAGTTATATAGCTGATCTTTGTACTTTAAAAGAAGAAAATCAAGAAGATGCCGAGAATTTTATTGCCGAATTGTTCATAATGAAACTAACTTATTTGACTGATATTTTTGAAAAATTACACATTTTTAATATCCGGGAACAAGGAAATAATACTCATATATTACAACTATCAGATATAATTCATGACTTTTCGCGAAATTTGGAACTTTCGCCAAGCAAGATAAACAATAAAGACACAGAAATGTTTATTAATTTAAAAGCATTTATTAACCATCACAACCCAAGCCAGACAAATGTATGTGATGCTTTTCGATGCATGAAACATTATTTAAAAACGTCATCCAAAAATTGTAAACGTTACTTCTTTGAAAATAATAGTCTTCTGGCCAAATACAAGTGGATAACAAACCTTGTTGAAGTTGCACCTACAGATTTATTGTTGAAAGAAGAGGAACAATTACTTGATTTAACATCAAGTACAAAAAGGAAGATACTATTTTCGTCGACAACCATTGTCGAATTTTGAATTAACCCGCATGAGGAATTTCTAGCAATATTCAAGAGAGATTATATTGCTATGTCCTACATCTTATCTTCATGAAGTTGGTTTCTCCGCAATCGCTATTAGCTATGCAGTTTAAAACATGCGCATCTAAGTAACTAGTTTGTTTAAATAATATCTCTTAGTAAGTTTTATGTAGAATTAGATTGTACTCGTAAGTAGATTATATATGCAATATTTAGTAAAACAAAATAATATGCTAAACATTAAGCATTAAATTAATATATTTTGTATTAGATTAAATATACTAATTCCGTTCTACTGTTTTTCTGCTGCGCCTCCCTTTGAGGACTTTCGTCCCCCCCCCTCATTCCAGGGAGGCACGCCTTATAGTTCGGAAAACTCTGATAAATAAAGTAAGAGGGTACGAACGAAAATAAAAAGATTTGTATTTATAAATACTTACGTTTACGTATTTAAAATATCACAAAATAGCAAGTCGTATATATACCGATTTCTTAATTTAGATGTACACTACCAAGCATATGAAACGAGCATCTATGCTTCGTAATACCGCCAATATCATTTTGGATATTACAGTACCTAAAGATATGTATTTTGGGTTGCCCAATTTTGCAATGGTAGGCGCGTACTCTTTTGTGAATCGCTCGGTATTATTATTCAAAGGAAAGGAACGTATTACAATTTCTATTATAAAAAAGTAATTTATTAAATTAACAATTTAAATCTTATTACAGCAAGAAGTGTTAGTGTAAATGCGAATGTGTTTTTATTTGATAGCTGGGAAAATCAATTTGCTTGTTACATTGTAAACGACGATACTCAGAGAAGTGTAAAAAGTTTCTTACGTTTGGCGTTTGTTACATCTATTAAGATTTATTCTTATGAAAGTTGTGTTGTTTTTGGTAGCTGTAATCATATTCAGCTGTTTGTTACAGTTTTCCCATCGATCTATTATGGGTTCTTGTAAAATGTATTTAATTACAAGCTTATTTTGGTAAATACGATAATCATTTTACTTAGAAGTTCTACTTACAGTGCAACACTGGCACTTGACAATGTAGATTATAGGTTCCCAACGTTTTTTTGCCTACCGCCCCCTTTTCGAAAAAAAGTTATACACCGTCCCCTTTTCAGGAAAAAAAACACACCGACTCCCATTCTGGAAATCAATAATGTAAAGTTTTTTGGGTCATAGCCCACTTTTTCAAACAATGATTCGATGGCGCCCCTCTTAGTTGAAGTATACTATATTATATATTGAAAAACAAGGACAGATTTTTAAAATTACTTTATTAAAAGATATTAACAATATTAGTGTATTGATAAAAGTTTGAATAACAAATATATGTATATATCACTGAAAAAATTAATATAATATCATTAGTAAGAGCGCTAAGCTTGGTGTAATGACACTAATTTTTCGATGTTTGGTGCCATATTTGTCATCAGCAATCTTAAACCGCCGCGTTTCACTATTGATAATCTGTTTGTTTTCTTTGTTAGTAAATTGCTGAGTATGTTAAATACTTTTTGGCCTAAATATGATGATGGGAATGCAATAAAAAACTTTTTTGGTGCAGCCCATAAAGCCGGATATAATACTGAAATTTGCCTTTGAAGCAAAAATTCTTGATATCCATTTTTTAATTTCAATTTTAACTCTTCATTTGTTGACAATTCCTCCTGCAGTGTAATATTTAATCAACCTGTTAAACATGCATAGATTCGATATTCAGCGCGTGTGTTAATCTTGGCATGACCTATGCAAACTTGTAAATATAAGCTTTGTTGATCGAGCCGGAACATACACACACACTGCCGTGCTCCGTGTGGTGCACTGCGCATGCTGCGACTCGGTTATGTACTAATCGAAAACGTATTACGAGGAAAGCTATAATGTACCAATACCTACTTTTAATACGGACTCATCTTGCTTAAAAGACGTTTAGAACTATTTGCTAAACATGCCTTCGATGATTTTTAGTATTAATCAAAGTTTTCAGGGCATTGTTGTGAGTATTGTCCAGGGGAGCGGCGGTTGCTCCTCAACGCCCCCTAAATTAGCCTTGGACCAAAAAAGCCCCCTAGGATATCCTCAACGCCCAGCGGTGGACGGTTCCGACCCCGTTGGGAACCGCTGGCGTAGATAGTTGTAATCTAACCTATAAATTCTACTCTGTTTTCAGTGCGTCAAAATCCATGTCTGTTGTTTTGTTTTCCGCATTCTGCCATAGAATGTATATTACATGTACTTTTATCTATCCTAGTGGCATCTGTAAATACATATATACATCTACCCATGTTCCCAATATTCATATTGTCGTCCCAACGGATCTTTTCCATCACGTGATCAATAGCAAGCGTATGCACCAAATAAGTACCTAGTTAGTCAACTGAGCGATTAAATTCATTTGACAGTTAAGTTTAAATATTTCCGCAAAATTTTAGGTTATGTTCAGATAGTGACATTTCCATCTGATAATAAATACATGTGTGGTTACATGAATATTTAATTGCAAACTAATAGTATATTAAACCATGAGTTACAGAAGGCAACATATTCAAGCACGAATCCGAAATTCGGACACGAGTCGCGTAGCGGCGAGTGTCCTAACGGAGGAGTGCTTGAATGGCCTTCTGTAACGACTTTTTTATTCTATTTTCTCTGTTTCGGCTTCCATTTACATTATTTATTTAATATCATTAAAATATTTGATTTTTATGATCCTCTTGACGGGAACTAATCACCGCTGGAACAATTTGGCTTTTTTTAATGGAAATCTTAACCGAATTACAATGGTTTTAATACATCTTTAACGAACTGTAAAATAATTAAATGTTGTGATATTATCTACTAAGTACGTAACCTGTACATCCTTACTCAGAAAAATGCAAATTACCGTCAGATTTGTGTCGGTTTGTACATCCAAATATTTAACATGAAATCGACATTATAGTTTAATACAAAAGTCTTTAATTATCATTAGATAGTGGAAAACAGATTAACAATTACAAAACAAAGCTCTACACCAGTGTGACGAATGTCCCGCACACCCTCAACTCACAAAAATATTATAAAAGCAGAAAAATAGAAACAGTAAATAATAAAGAATTCCAATCAATACATAAGTAAACTTATTATCCGCTATCACTTGATAAATCACTTTCACTGTCTGATTCTGCAGTGAGTTGTAATACAATTTGGGGTATATCATCCAGAATCACTTCTCGATGAAACCACTCTTGAATTATTTTATTTGTATGTGCAATACATTTTCTCCATTCTTCTGGTGAACACTTTTGTAAAGCTCTTTCCCATGTCCGTAAGACTTCGCTATCACTGTAATTAGTTTCACCGATATGTTGGTCATAATGTGCTTTTGCAGATGCCCAAATTAACTCGATGGCATTGAATTGACAGTGATACTGTGGAAGACGTAAAACCTCATGGCCATTTTCTTGCAATAGCTGGTCAATCACGTACTGCTTTGGTTTCTTATGCTCCTTCGCTAATTGTAGCAATTCACTTTTAAACATATTTGCCTCGTATGGTATATTATTCTTGTTCAACCAATCACAAATATCTGCGTTTTTCCAAGAAGACACGGGCTGCTTTTCCAACAAAACACTGTGGTACGGTGCGTTATCCATTACAATTAAGGAGGGCTCATGTAAATTCGGTATTAGCTTTTCTATACACCACTTTGTAAACAGGTCACTGCTCATTGACCCATGGTAGTCCAACAGCGTCGACTTGGTTGAGAATATTAAACTGGCATTTTCAATAAACCCATTGCTATTACCAGCATGCAAAACAATAAAACGTTTCCCATCAAACCCTTGAGGTCGCCGAACACTTTTGACGCTCTCATCTTGCCATGATTTCCTTGCACTTCCCTTTGAAAATATCCAAGTTTCATCAAAAAAGACAACTTGTCGTAAGTATGATGCACAATTTTCTTGGTATCGTCTTAAAAACCGAGTTCTTAAAGCAGCAATATTTGTTTTCTCCATCAAGGTCCTTCGGTTATCATCTTTTTTGTATTTAAACTCCAAATTACGCAAGAGAGTTCGTAAGCTTTCATCGCATACATTTATAACGTATCTTTCCCTTAATTCTCTATTAGCGATTGTCACATGCTTTTCTACAAACATGTAACATTAATTAATATTAAACACAAAATAAATCATAATTACTCACTGTCTTTGTACATGTTGTACACAGTGTCTCGAACAGTCATTTTGATTGGTTCGGCCAAGTCTGCAGTTTTGGGTTTTGCACGTGGTCTTGATTTGCCTGGACTACGTAAGATTGGATTCTTCTCCTTACAGATTTTGATATTCGAAACTGTTTTAACGCTAATCTTTAATGCCCCGGCGACTCTCTGTAATAATTAAATTGACATGAATTAATTAACGTTAGATGCGAAAGAAAATAGATAACGTACCTGTTGAATGGAATTAATATTGATCAAAGGTCCCCCATTTTCCTTTTCAGCAGTGAAATACTCCAACAGATTAATAACCAAATTTTGGGCTTGAGAACCAAGACGTTTGCCCGGCATGCTAATTCTTTAACTAGTAAACGGTATTATGCACGTAGTAATATTTGCTTTGATACGATTTAATTCTTACAAGAACTGTTTATTAAATGATGAGGCCGATAATAATAGACGGAAATGATAAACGAAACGAGAATGACAGCTTGTTCTGTGATGACAGCGTCGACTGTAATGATAGCAAACGCAAAATACAATTGACTTCAGCAGTAGTCGCCGAAGTGGGCGACCGCCAATTGACAATTTTCCGTCTTTGTTTGACGTATTAAAAATATGACAGTAGTAGGTCGCAGTACGAAGCGTCTCTGTTCAATGTACGTTACCCAAAGGTTTATAGGTGATAGAAAAGGAGAATGATATGATTCGTTTGTTTGAGCTTATATGAAACATTGATCACGTGATGGAAAAGATCCGTTAGGAAGCCTATATATTGACAACCATTCGAATACGTTCGGTATATAAGCGTGGTAGATTATTTTCCAGAGAGCTTGAACTATTCGAAAGCAAGTTACCGCTAAAACCTTGTAGGTTTATAGGAATTATGACCTACACAAATTATGTAAAAACTAGAAAATCTAAACGCTGTTAAGGTTTAGTTTTTAATCTGTAAATTGATGATGTCAGGATTAGTTATTATGACTGCACACAGAATGCAGAATTTTTGAATAATCAAAAAGTTCAGCAACTTCTAGAAAACAATCATTCGATTATCGCCAGCAAACGACAACGTAATAGATAAACCACTGCCATTGGTGCTTAGACCGTATCGCACATACTTGTGGTGGATTTACGCATGACTTGACCTAACAGCCTTCAATTGTTCGGAAGTTGCCACAGCTATCTTGATGACTGTTCGGATTTATAACCTCGCTGGCTCATAAAGAACGCCTCCATCGGAATCTGAGACAGCCAATCGTAAAAGCAAAATAAATCGTGCAGTTAAATTTAATTCTTATAATAAAAGTTATCGCTAGCTTATATGAGCTTTAGTTCCTTTGTGTTGCAGTCATATTAGAAAAGTACACGTCCCTACAGGTTCGCTTAACAGCATTAAATTTAATACCAAATGAGGATCGTAACATAGGTCAATCCGTTTCTACACTTTCATATAGACATTAAAGATTTTACGTTGAGATAACATTTATCAAAATGTTAGAAAAACCTGACTTTGAGCTAGTAAGAGGAATTTCAGAATCGGTGTTTTATATCATACCTATTATTGCTGGAAATACAATATGCTTTGCTCAGAGCGATAAGTTAAAGTAAGTTTTTATATAAATCATTAGTATCACATGTATTTTTACAAACTTGATCATTGGAAAATGTTTTTAAAATAATAACATGTATGGTATATAATTTTCAAAAAGTGCATATTGACAATTGACAATGATACAAAGAAAACCGTTATTAAAATGTATTACAAAATGGTTCTTATGTTCACTTTCAATATTTGAATTTGTAATACTGACCCGAAAACGGCATACAAAAGAAGTCAGATCCATCGCTTAAACCTTACTGGAACAAATTCAATAAGCGCAACAAATGAAGTTATATCAATCGTCTTCAAATGTATCTGTTCCGTAATCCAATTTATGTCTGACAAACGATACGAAAATTGTAAGAAAACAGAAATATACGGTTAACCCGAAATAAATTTAATTTACTGTGTTTCCTTTGCTTCTCATATTTATAGAGGCAATGCGAATAGGAGGGATTCTTTTATCAAAAAATACTTGCATTATTTTTTCTTAGCGTGATAACCAAGATATATTTGAGTATGTTTAATTGATTTGCATATCTAATGCAAAGTAATTACATGATGTTGCGTATTATGCCCAAAATATAAGATTTTACACATTACAGAAGGCAACCCACCTACAATTATTGTGCAATTTATTTAGCTTCCCCTTTCAATCAAAGACGTGTCCTCTCTTTGGTCAGATTAATCAATCAAGGGTTGCTGTTACTGGTACATGCTGAGTCATCATTGCTTGCAGTTTCCATCGTGATACGAACTTACATGATGATCCAGCAAATGCACTGCTTACTTTCTACAGTACAATTCCATTACATTGTAGATTAAATGTTCGGTATTACTCAATTCATACTCGAGTTTTGTAAATCCAAATCTTTGTAGAGCGTCAAAATAACATTGTTTTAGTTTTTCGTATCTTCGTATGGTGTTAAAACCTAAAACGCGTTTTTTATGTTAATAATATTGATTCGCACGGATACATTTTAGCAATTGCTTTTATTAGGTATTTAAAATTCGTAATATGTTTCTTTATCGTACCCTACAAATATCACAGTGAAGCATATTTTACTAAATTGTAAATGTTTTTAAATATTAACTGATTTGATTATCATTTCTCATGTTTCAGTGACTGGCTTGCATATGCATACTGATAGATCAACATGAATTAGACCATATTTTTACTAGAATGTAAGTAAATTGGAACAGATCTATATTAAGATGATATTTGAAGGTGTTTCATATAGTATTTGACTATTTACTAGGTCTGTACATGCCATATTGTAATTCTTTTATCGCAGGTTTAATCCTGGCTGTTCCGGTTAAATCACCGTTAGAAAATCGTGTGTTTTTCTCATAGGGTGAGACACTCTAGAAACTATTGACTACTATTGTGTCGTATTCGTTCCTGTAAACTGATAGTTTCACAGTCACGGAAAGCCCGCCGCTTTCAGACTTTTGCTATACCTACTAGATTTATTAGCGCTTTGTTACTCTATTTTACTTAGCCGTTTCTATTTTTGACTGCTGCTTCGCAATTTCATCCAACGAGCTGACAATCACCGTCACTCTTTTCTTTTTAGATCTATCACAGCCAGTTCCAGTGACAAACAAGTCATTGTGACAAAATCATGGTTGTGATTTCAAGACTCAGCTCTAAAACAGTTAGATTGCGGTAGAAAACATTTTCAGGGACCGGAAAGGTATGAAGAGGAACAGAGGATCTTTAAAACATCCCCGATTCACTTAAATAGCAGATAATATGCAAATCTTGCAAGATATTATGTGCCTCTATATATCGCATCTGAATAGGTAGGTTTTAGCATCAATCTCTTAACGATAAAGGTTCTACTCAATTTACCCATAAATAGTGGAATTTCTCTGAATGCGAAGATCTATGATGATAGCAGACATGATAAACAGAGTTTCATTAAAGTCGAATTGAACGGGACATTTAGCGAGTGTGAAAAATAGTCAATAGATCATAGCGAATAATTGAACGAAGACCACGATTGCGCAGGAGAATTGACGGAAGACTACAGTTAAGATGGACATATGATATTTTTACAGCCACATCTAAATATTGGTTGTATGCTACGTAAAACGATGGTAATTAATTGGGGGACCTATGTCCAAAATTAGACCGATATGGGTTGATGGTGATGATGATGATGCTGACATTAATATTACTCGGTACTTAAAATACTGACTTTGCTATAAACTACATTCTTTTTGAATCGCTTTATATTAGCGATCTGAATTCTGAAATAAAAGTTGGTTGGTAAGCTGCATGCCGGTTCATTATATTACCTATGCAGCAGTTCAGTTTGGCCATCTTCTAAAGTTAAACCATTTGATTCCCGGATGTACTTGAGGATGTCTGCCACTGGTATTGTTGACTCTATCACATATCGTGCCAGAAGTACTCCAACATGGATCCTCTTATTCACACAACACGTGTTTTGGCGTCTCGCCATCCTCGTTGCATATGTTGAGTGTGCAGTGTCCAGACATAATCCCTACAACAAGTTGAAGAATCTTGCTGGACAATTACATACAGTATTCGGCTGCCTTTGGCTAGGGTGCAATATAGTAGCACTTGCTTGACGACAGCTTGGATTGTTATCTTAAGTGATAGTAAAGTGCTTGAAGGTGGTTTCTTGGTGTAGCATTAAGCTAAATGTTGCCAAGGAGATTAGGACTACAGGTTCCGGCCATCAGGAAGGTTTTTAAAAGGCTAGTTTTGCTATTCCATCGGCCTCTTCGTAGCGGAAGTTACCTACATGCGCCTTGATCTACACCAGCGAGAAGATTATTTTATGAGTTATCTTCGTAAGATTCATAGTACTGAATGTCATACCTGGGGTAATTATATAACTGCCTACAGGCTACTAGTGTAGTTCTGCTGGCATTGAAGATACCAGTATATTGGTACCTATCTTAATTAAAGGATTTGCAGCATGTAACATGCCCACTCACCCCCTTGAAAGATAGTGGCTATTTTGCCAAGTGATACGATTTTGGTATCTACTAAATGTATATTTCTGCAGGAGGTGGTCAACCACCAGCTTAGACACGCAGTCTTCCGAATGTTTATTATTAATAAAAAATATGTTTTACTTTGAATAAACTAGATGAAAGTAAATGAAATATCAACACGAATGGACCTATTACATGAATAAGTGGTCGTGAAGGTTTTAACATTTCAAGATTAATTGCGGCTGCTTATTATTTCTTCTAAGTGAAGAAAAAACGTTAGGTATCTATTTTGCCCCTCCTCCTAATTTTTCCTCTTTTTTCAATAAGTTCCCGGATTTTTTATACTTTCCAGAATGTTTGTTTCCTTAAAGTGTAAGTCTAATATTCCTTCAATTTTTTTGATGGTTTGCTTTGGGACATGTTTTTATCTAACTGGTATTTCTTCGCTCTCCCGGCTGATGCTGTGTATTTAAATTTTCCGTTCAGTCTCTTATGCAATTTGCACTGCTCCAAGTCTCTATTCCTAATTCTGTCATGTGGCGTTTTCATGTTATGGTTCTTATTGCTCTCATTTCTACTGATCTGAATAGTTGAATTTTTCTATTTGTGCCAGCCTTGATCTTTGCCGCATTTTTGATAACTGGTCTCAGTTCAGTTTTATATATGCATACATTATTTTGTGAACTCATTTATAAAGCCATATTAGATCTGTTAGTCATTTAGATATTCGAAATGATTTAGTTCGTTGTGCCTTAACGTCTTGATAGGTACAGCCTTTTATCGCCAGAGATCTCTACGTTAAATATGAACTTCGTTGTTTGCTTTAATAATTTACCAACAATTTCGTATTTGCATTTGATAGGAACTTTTGTTATTGTTAGGTATTATGAGTTTATTTGCTGGTGTGTTGAACCTAACTAGCAATAATTATTGTTTATCTTTGGTTTCGCGCGTAAGAACATCATTCGCATAGCATTATTTGTTGAAATATACGTTTACGTTCATCAATAGTATAATTTTGTCAATTACAATGTTAAATTTCGAAATCGCAAATGTAACTGTTTTTAGCATTTATATCCGCAACAAATACGTGCGGTTTTATGGTTTTAGTTCAATAAGTATGGTATAGTAAAATTTTTATCAGTTAACAATGAAGATCCTGAAGTTCTCTACAAACTTTTAGCAACGTACCATTCAGGTATCTTGCTACACGTTGGTGTTTCTTCATTAAAGCTTATGTCTGTTTTTGTAACGCGCTGTTCAGTTGCTCATACGAGAACGCATAAATATTTTGAAACTAAATAATAAACAAACATCTCAACCGCTACGTCATTAGTTGTGCTTGCCTTTAAAAGAATAGTAATTTAGTAGCTGTATTTTTATAGGTTTTAATTTCTCTATATAAATTAAAATATTGATTAATATTGAATTGAAGAATTACAAAAAATAGTAATGTTAATATTTGAAAACATACGTTCGGAGTGTAGGAACTTGCAATTCACATGTGTATGCGAGGAAAATGTTTTTAGTATGGAGAGTCTTGTATTAGTTTTCGAGCTCGAAGATATCTTCCCCTAATTAATGAAGTTTCTAAGCAGCATTAATTATTTTACTAGTAGTTTTCCTTCGCGTGTCTTCACTTCATTTTCTATTGTTTAATTTTTGTTGCTTTAGTTTTCTTGATTCTGTAATACTACTATATTTTCACGGTTTCATGGGTTCCATTGTTCTAGATACATATAGCGGATATAGCCGTCGGATTACCCTCTGTGACAGTGATGCCATAATTTTATGTCCTTGTTTTACTTTAGTAAACCAGATGAAACTAAATTAAATTAAAGAAAGAGGTAGTATAATTATTATTTTTAGAATTAGTTGTTGCAAGACACAAAAATACAATACCTCTTCTCCATAAATGTTCTATTTCGTGTTTTCTGTGTTTATTACCTACAGCAATGATTTAACCTCAATTGATACCAAACCTTACAAAACCGTCATTAACCTTCCACTGCTGGCGCCAAGTCTCACAGACCCAGCGCGCCCATTGTTGTTGATTATTTGAGGGTGGGGTTAGTTACATGGCTGTGTTCTCTTCTAGCTTTCTATTTTCGGCTTCAGTATCACCCCAGCAAGTGTTGTTGTGTGGGTTGCTTACGTTTACGAGTTATTTAACGAAAAGTCTGTCAGACTTGGCGCCAGTAGTCGCGTAACGATATTTGCTTTTTTGAAATTTCAATTTCATATTGGTGAGTTATCTCTTAATTTTCTAATGAGGGACATGAATTAAAATATTTAATGATATAGAAACGATGAATTACGAACAAGAGCAAGCGCATTTACTTCGTTTGTTAGAGGAGGTTGAACCAGCGGAAGAAAATTTTGATGATGAATCGGAGGATGAGGAAGACATTGTTATGGAACAGCTTTCCGACAGCGATACAGAACAAGATGCTGATTCAAGTGATGACGAGGATATAATTCCTGTAAAAAAACCTAGAGTTGCTGTCTACATTGGAAAAGATGGGACAACAAGATGGAAGAAACATGTTCCAAACAGAAATGTTAGGACACGACAGGTAAATAAGGTTATACATCTCCCTGGAGTAAGAGCAATTGCGAAAGATGCTAACACTGTTCTAGAGAGCTGGGCATTATTTTTTTCCGATGAAATACTCAATATAATTTTAGTAAATACAAATAAATTAATAGCAAAAGTTGCTCCAAATTATACAAGAGAAAGAGGTGCTAAACCGACTGATCTAATAGAAATTAGAGCATTAATAGGGTTGCTTTATTTGGCCGGATGCCTAAAGAGCAGTCGACTGAGTACAGATGAATTATGGGACCGTAGTGGAACTGGCGTGGAAAGGTTTTGGTTGACCATGTCTAAGGACCGCTTTTTGTTTTTACTCAGACATCTTCGTTTTGATGATCTGGACACAAGGGAAGGCCGAAGAGAAACGGACAAGTTAGCACCAATAAGGGAATTATTTGATATTTTTGTTCAGAATTGCAAACTCTCCTATACCATTAGTGAATATGCAAGTATAGATGAAAAATTGGAGGCATTTAGAGGAAGGTGTGCATTTAAACAGTATATACCCAGCAAGCCAAATAAATATGGCATTAAAATATTTGCTCTTGTTGATGCAAAAACATGGTACACCCAAAACCTTGAAGTTTATGTAGGACAACAACCTGAGGGTCCATACCGGGTAAACAATTCTGCAGATAGTGTGGTCAAAAGGTTGAGTGCTCCCATATCAGGTACAGGAAGAAATCTAACGTGTGACAACTGGTTTACCACATTTGGGCTGGTTTCGTCTCTGCTAAATGATCATAGGTTGACATATGTAGGAACCGTCAGAAAAAATAAAAGGGAACTCCCAACTGAATTCATAAATACTAAAAGGCGCCCAGTCGGTTCAAGTGTGTTTGGATTTCAAGAGGACATGACAATTGTCTCCTACGTCCCTAAAAAATATAAGAACGTTGTACTAGTATCTAGCATGCACCATGACGATACTATTGATGCGTCAACGGAAGAGAAGAATAAGCCCGAAATAATTACATTTTATAATTCAACAAAGGGTGGGGTAGACACAGTAGACAAACTGTGTGCTACCTATAATGTGGCAAGAAACACGCGGCGATGGCCAATGGTAGTTTTTTACTCTCTCCTAAATGTAGCTGCCATCAATTCACAGATCGTATACGTTTCTAATAACCAGAAATACGACTATTCTAGGCGTAAGTACATTAAAGCATTGGCCTTGGCGCTAACTGAAGAGCATATCAAACGCAGAGCATCTCTTATAAATCTGCCTCCAGAAGTCCGCAGAAGAAGACAGGAAGCTGCTGGAATCTCCGCAGCAATACCCTTGGGAAACCCTGCTGATCCCACGGTTAAAAAACGGTGTTTTTTCTGCAAAAAGGACAGTAAAACGAGATACTTTTGCAGAAATTGCAGAAAATTTGTGTGTTTATCTCATGCGGAATTTTCGTGCTCTCAATGCATAACCATGTCCAACGATGATTAAAATTAATGCCTTAATATGTTTTCTATAAGCCACTGGATGTATTTTTAATTTCCTAATAAAGCTAAACTTTTTACAATTTTTTTACTACAACCATGTTTTTAAATTAGCACAATAAACCCATTATTCAATTTTTCCGAAAATTTTAAAGCAAATTAAAGGAATATGCACTGCGTAATCATCAAAGTAGTCAAAATATAGCACAGTATGGAAAACGTAAAAAAAGTTTTTTTTAAATCGTATATTACGTACTCGAACAGTAATCCTAAACCTTTGGGTCTGTTGGACTTGGCGCAAGCAGTGGTGTCTCAATAAGAGGCGCCAGCACTGGAAGGTTAATAATTATGGGCAACGCTAGCTACCACATGAGCGTTGAACAGAAAATACTTAGAAAATCCTGGTTTAAAGTATATAAATTCTTGGTTAATAATCAAAAATATGTATTATCCCGAAAAAGCAATTAAATACGAAATTTGGAATATTGTAGCTCTTCGACGAACAGTAAAAACCTACCAGTCAGACGAATATGTCAAGCAATTTCATTATAAACTGCTACGGCTTCCGCAATACCATTGCCAGTACAACGCAATTGAAAGGCGCGGTCGATTGTAAAAGAAAGTATGATAGGTGGGGAAAAATGGGATGTATGTATATGTTAATAAAGTAGAAAAGTTATTGATTGGGCGTTGAATGTTTAATATCGAGAAGATCTCTTTGATATTCAACCCTTCATTATTACCATTGAAGATGCAATGTACTGAGTTTTTAATAGGTACTTCTTACAGTGTAGGTTGCCAAACTTTGGAATGTAAGAAATATTTACTAAATAGTATTTACATATTGACTAATGTACAATTGGGGACAAAAAAATGGAAACAATAATTGTTTTCCTACGTAAATAAGTGTCATTGAATCATAGGTGGTACTTCTTTGTTTTATTGTAACAATTAGTTGTCAATGTCACAATACATTTATTTCAAAAGTGTGAAAATGCCCAGACATTTAAGTGATATAAAAACAGTAAGAGCAATATCAAAATTAGAAGAAGGTTGGTCATTCAGACGCATTGCTGCTGATAGTTATAGCTCCATCTCCAAAATTAAAAAAAGATGGTATCAGCAACACGATTTTGCACCTCGTTTTGGATCTGGACGTCCAAAAGTATCTATTGAAAAAGATGCTGCGTTCATAAAGTATATTACGCAAATACCCTTTTCCACAGCGGTGGTAGCGTGAGAGGCAACAGATTTTCCAGGTTTAGAACTGCACGTAGACGTGTAAGACAAGCTGGTTTATTTAACCCATTTAAAGCCAAGGTATGAAATAAAAATATAGTGTTATTAAAAACTCTTTATTTTAGTAACTTAGGGGTTCATGAAGAGAAATTAATCACAAAAATTTTTTTTTTCACAAGCTTTGGAAAAAAACGGTGATGCGTATACACATCATTGGTAAGATACAGTTACAATATAGAATACTATTATTTCCTATGATAACTTTCAAAACAGTCAGCATGAATATGTACGTTGCATCTATTACACATACTTAAAAATTGTTGCAGTGTGACAAATTTTACATGTTCTTCTTGTTTTACAATGGCATGCCCAGAATTGTTAAAACATTTGATACATTCAAAGAATTTTGCTTGGCCGGTCTCTAATTTCAAAAGACGGAGTGCAATATATGACTTGAAGTCAAGCTACGGCATTTTGTTTTTATTTACTAAATTGTAAATCTTCCATGCATTTACAATAACGCTATCTATGGTATTAGTAAACAGTGGCCACCACCATTTTTTACCTAGTATTCGTATTCTATAATTTGCAATACCGTTGTGAAGATCTACAGCACCCATGAATCTATTGTAGTTTGAAATTACTGCAGGTTGCTTTATGTTTTCTATATTCTTATATTTTCTACTATATCGTTTCGCTATAGATAGTGGTTGGACATTACTGTGGTTACTTATGATAGTAACGACAGTGTTGTCATTCCATCGCACAAGTGATATTTGTGATGCCTCATCAAATACGGTATCATACGTTCCACGTTCTTTCTTTGAAATACATTGTGTGCTTTCTAGAAGACATTTATTCGTTCTATTGTCACGTATAGTTCCAGTTGTATGATATCCTTGTTTATTTCGCACGGGAAATAATTTATATGACGAAAAAAAATTATCAAAGAATATTTGATAACTACCGTTGTTCTTTACGACAGATAACAGATCAAGTACAACTTGGCCATCCATTCCAACTGTTGTTTTTTCTTTGCCTGGTACTGCACCAGAGTAGGGCATAAACTTTAAAAGGTAGCCATCAGATGAACAAATGCACCGCAGCTTGAATCGAAATCGCACAGGTTTTCCTTTTATGAACATTTTACATGAGTGCCTCCCGAAGTAAGGAACCATCTGCTTCAATGGACAAATTGAAGCGAAACACATCGAATTGCATATATTTTCTATTTATTATATCAACAAATGGATGGATTTTGGTAAATTTTGATCAAATTTGCTGTTATCAGCCCGAAGCAGAACTAAAAACACAACTCAAACATTTTTACAAGGCGGGCGGAGACTTGCACAAAACAGATGTGCAGGTCCAGCTTGTAATCTGATCCAGTGATGCGTATACGAAACACTGATTTTTAAACCCAAATTTTTACTTAATTTACATCAAATTCTAAAAAATTAATAATAACATCGTGCTTGTGTATCATTTTTGTTAAATATTTTTATCATAAAGAAATCTAAAACTAAAGCCAATATTTAAAAAAAAATTGTGAAAGTTGAAGATGCGCAAAATCTAAATTTTAGGCAACTTCAAATGCTTTTTACAATTAACAGACACACTAAAAATTCAGAATATTACTTTTTATAGGTTCTAAGAAGCTTTAACTTTAGATGCCAAATTAAAAAAAAATTGAAAACATCGTCAATTACTGTAAAAAAAAATATTATTTAGGTGTTGCATGAACGCATCACTGGCTTTAAATGGGTTAATCGTAAAGTTTCGACTGTACAATGTGGTCTTGCTCCATCCTGCTGGAAATAATCCTCACGTAATTCATCATCATGAAGTTCGTTGAAAAACGGTTGTAAAATTTCCTGTCTATATCTTTCTGCATTAATGTTACCATTAAAAAAAATTGGTCCAATTAAACGTCTTGCACTGATAGCTGCCCAAACACCTACCTTTTCAGCATGCAGAGGTGCTTCAACATACGTATGAGGATTATCCGCAGACCAGGTACGATAATTTTGCGAGTTAACATATCCTTGTCTGTAAAACCAAGCTTCGTCAGTAAAAAACGTTTTCTTAAGCGCTTCTTGATTGTTGTTAAGCACACGTAAAAACCACTGACAAAAACGTAGCCTTTCAGGAAGATCATGTGGCAATAGCTCATGAACTGCAGTTAAACGATAAGGGTACAAGTGGGCATTTTTACGTAAAATTGTATGGCAAGTTCCTACAGAGAGGTTTACTTGCTGCGACAAATGACGAACAGAAGTATGGGGCTCGTTCTGCATAATCTCAGTCACTTCTGCAACGGCTTCATATGTACGCTTTTTTGGTCGCCCACCCCCTTTCCATACAA
>JABXWE010022213.1:0-23751 GCA_014611495.1 Limonius californicus | reverse complement strand
TTTACTTCAAAAATTTGAATTATTAGATTGAAAATTATTCCATCTCCATTTTTCAAATTCTTGGAAATTCCGTTTTTTTTTACTTTGTTCACTTATTATATCCCAATTCTAAATTAAAATCAAAAACATTTGTAAACCAAACGCGTGAACCATCTTACAAATGTTGTAGCTTCACAATTTTTTTTTAAATGAAGCCTTTAACATTCAACTTGCTCTCCTGGAAAATTTTAGAAAACGTACATAGAATAGTTTGGTTCTCACGCGACGATTTGTATCTTTTCCCAAAAGCACAGATTTTCGGCAAATCTATTTAACTATTTTAGCAGTAGTTTAGAAACAGAGTTTTAAAATATTTGCCAAGCACTATTTTTATTCTCCGATTTCAGTCTTTTCATTAATTGCAACCTGTCTCATATAACACTAATAATTATAGTAACCATGGATTAGTAAGGTTTATTATACTTATTTTCTTTTAAATATGAATAGGCAAAGCTGATCTAATATCTTTAATGTCACAAGTTTTCTGGGTATTATTATGAAAAAGCCTATATAATTTAAACAGTGTTTTGTTCCGTACATCTTATAGTCACACAATAATATTATACCCAAAAGTATCACTCAATGTGGACACCCATGGTGTTGCTGTAGCATGTTATTACTGCACACCAAGAATCAGCAAAACTCCATTTGTGAACATTGTTAAGTACATCCAGAGGATTGGATGGCTTGGCTGATTAAACTGGGGAGCTGTTGTCAAACAGCATTAAATCTAAAAAGCAGCTTGGTATATAATAGTCCAGCAAACACATTTTTGTTGTGATAGTGTGTAGCTGCCTGGAGCAGTGCATATTTTGTCGATCATGCCTGTGAAATTGTAATAAATCTTGAAACATAGGAGTGATTTTTGTGGGTAATATTATGTGGTTTAGTTTTCATATTTTGAAATAGGTTTTCTTACTTTTAAATGCAAGTGGTTTTTACTACTTTTCAGTGGCTTTTGGTGATCTTGTCAAATAATCTCATTACACTGCAAAGATTTTGAAGGAACATTAAAAAGTTGAAATCTCCATTTCAAAATGTAAATATTGTAAAACTTAGTAGATTGGAAATATTACAATTTGCAGCATTAAATATTAAACTAAATGCTTTTTTCAAGTAACAATGCACAACACATTTTATTTTTCACCACCACCTTGGTTCTTTTGCTGTTTCTTCTTCAAATCTTTTGCAACTTCAATTGGTGCAGGCTTCACAAATGGAATTTCATTTTTATATGGTTCAGGAAGAAATTCCTTCAAAGCTTCAGGTATCCTAATGCCTGTTTCGGTTTGATGGACTTCTAGTAATGCACATATAACTCTAGTTGTTGCACACATTGTAGCATTTAACATGTGAACAAAGTCAGTAGTAGTGTTCATCTTTTTCGTTTGTCCGTATCTTACTAACAGTCTTCTCGCTTGGTAATCAAGGCAGTTACTACATGACACCAATTCTCTAAATGCACCTGAACCTGGAAACCAGGCTTCTAAATCTAGTTTCTTAGAGGCAGCATTGTTTAGGGCCCCCGAAACAATGTTAACTATACGATATGGAATTTCTAAGGATTTGCAGAATTCTTCTGCATTATTGATCATCTCGTCCATCATTTCCCAAGATTTGTTATCATGGGGAGATGTTAAGCAAAACTGTTCAACCTGCAAAAGAAAAGAAAATTTTATAGTGCACAGGATACTAACATTTTGCCTCCACAATTCACCATTCTGATCGAAAAAATTTTTAAATGATTAAGTGTAAGCCCTAAATGTATGTTCTTACTATGTCATATACATTCACAATGACATTCTAAGTAAGGTTTGAATAGATTTGCCTTAATTTGAGTAGCTTACATCACATATAATAGAAACCTGTTTCGTTTCCAACTTTTTCTTATGTTCTCAATCCGTATGCCATCTACTAACCAAAAACTAGGATGAGTAAAAACATCCAGAAAAAAAACAAATGCAAGCTTTAGAAGTGTGTAATTTTCATTCACTGTACCAAGTACAGAAGGTATGAGGTTATGTTTGTCAAGTTTTGTACAACGAATCCTGAATATATCACACAATACACAAACCTACTGTACTGTGTCTATGTGATGTCACACAAAACTAAATAAAATATAACCTCATCATACACTTGCTATGTCAAACTATTTGGGTCAGTGACTGTCACTTTGGGGGATTTGATGCGGTTGTTACATGTGATGGTCACTATCCGTAATGTACATGTTAACCTACATGTAAAAGGGGTTACATTTGTCTTCATTCTCCAACCTATATTTACCAGATGAACAATAAACAAAACAAAAGAAAATACCTTTTCAAACTGATGAACTCGAAAAATACCTCGAGTGTCTCTACCGTGCGATCCGACTTCTTGTCTGAAACATGTGGATAAGCCTGCATAACGGATGGGCAATGCATTTTCAGGTATCCACTCATCTCGGTGAAAAGCGGCGATGGGCTGTTCAGATGTAGCAATGAGGTACTTTTCCTCCACCTCCTGGTCTCCTTTCTCGCTACTTTTACCAATCACTTTATACAATTCTTCATCAAACTGAGACAGTTGTGCTACTTCTTGCATAATCTGCAAGAGGTAAAAATGTAAAAAATATTCATAGAATCACTGAAGTAATACATTACTTTAATAGAGATTTTAATTACTAAGTAAAAGAGAGAAAAACAACTTTTTAAAAATAAGTAATAACTAGAAATCCCTATCACACCAGGATTGTTCGTTCCATTTTCCCTAGTTAAAACAATTTAAACCTTGCTGGCTACTATTTATTTTAGATAGCAAGTTGTATAGGTTCCTGGAGGTTTAATATGTATTTGAAAGGTAAAACATTTAAAATGCTGGTTAGCCAGTTTAGTGTTTGGTTAATCAGTTTACACTGAATGTTATTAGAAGTGGACTTGCTTCAGAATAATTTTTTTAGTCTCACTTAGAGCATAGGTACTGTAAAATAAAACAAATCAATGCAAGCATAGAATAAATGGAGAGCCTTTCCTAAGTAAATAAATACATAAAACGCTATTCTGATAAATCTTTAAAATACTAATGGAAATCAAACATAGACTTCAAAACTGTTCATATAAAAGAGGGAAGTTTAACTAAATCAATAAATACTATCTTATTTTAAAGATCTTTCCAATGAAATACCTCTTTCCTCATAAAAAATGGCGTGTAAAGTGGTTTGTAGCCTTTTGTATTTAATCTCCTTAATGCATATTGAATAAGAGCAATTTCCAAAAAGACAGCTGGGCCCGTTAAGTAGTAACCTCTTCCACCAGACACTGTTGCACCTCTTTCACCATCCATACCTAGAAACAATAAAGTGTAAGCAGATTGTAGACAAAAAGTACTATGCATATTACCATCAATCATACATATTAAATCCACATGAGAGTACTTTTTTCTATGCTCACAATCCCCGAAAGTTCGTTCCACCTTGTTATTATCTTCATCACCATCAATAGGCACAGATTCATGCAGATGATTACCTATTTCCCTAAGAGCTGCATTTCTCTCTTTTTCGGTAATCAGTAGGTCCTTGTCGTTATTGACAATTGCTTCATCTATTAATGCACGAACCTGAAATGTAAAAGATACATTAATTTAAAATGTGAAACTGTATTTTATCCATATTAACAAGTCTTTTTTCCATGGGGCAATTGTTTAGACATCAAATAACTTTAATTCACCACTAAAAATGGATTTAGGTCAACCATCATAGATTGCAAGTTAATAAAACTTGGGCCTACAATTTTATAATTAAATAATAAATTTTGTGGCTGTTTGTAGTTTTTGTGAAATTTATTTAAAGTGGCAAAGACCTACTTTCTTAATCTGATTAACAGTGAGGGGTACTAGAATATCCGCGGTTAATTCTTCTAACTGAGCAACAACAGTTTCTGGCACTGGATCCTTTTCATCACCTTGTGGCTCCTTCTTCTTCATTTTTTCTCCGATAGCTTTGCTACACACATTCTTTAATTTATTCCAGTTATCAGCCTTATGCCGAGATTGCCTCCATTGTGTGTCTTTGTTCACCACTGCATCCACCAGCTCCGTATTTTTAAACCGTTTTCTTTGAATTTCTCGGATCTTTTCAGGATCTCCGCCTTTATCAGCACGGAATAAATCAAGATCTAACACCATTGTGAAATATTCACTATTCAAAGTATGCACAAACGTTTAGTAATGAGTTATCGAAAAACCTTTACTGTTATACCTTTGATAACTATTACCGGTATGAATGATGCAGAACACAGGATTGCATCACACTGAACACGTTGCTTAAACGTTTGACAGATGACGCGAAAATGACGCGTATACTACGAAAACGCCAAAGCAGCATACATTAATTTCTGGGAAGTGCCGACCAATCACGAAAGAGAGGCGGAGTCTGCTGATGGCGCCAAATTTAAAATTTTAACAATAGGTATGTAAAGTGCCTCCGAGTAAAATAATAACTGTGACTTGTGGCGAATAATTTTAATATAAATAAATAATTTAAGGTTATCACTAGCAGGAACATGGAGAAATAATTCATTTAACCGTAATAATAATAATAATAATATAACATTTATTTAAAAAGGCAATAAACAAAAATTAGCAAATACTTACATATTAAAGTATTATAAAATATACAATTCGATACAATTATTTATTCAGATCTTCAACGCCATCTGATTATAGGTACCAAAATGTTTATAAATGTGGCGTTGGCCCTCTCAGATGACCTGAGGATGAACCCTCCACCAACCCCAACTGACCGACCTTTTGTTGCCTATAAACCTAATCGTAAATTTAAATAATTCGCACGATTAAATTAAATTTGAAGAATGCTCACCACTTTCACTTTTTATTAGGATAATACATCTGCTTCTCTATTTTTCTCTTTTTGCATATTTCATTGGTCTTCTCTCGCTCCACGTTGTTCTTAAAAGTCCTAAATATGGTTGTAAACTTGTCTAACAATTCTTCGTCTAAGTTCTTGGTATAATTAAACACTTCTTCTAATATAATCTGTAAAAATATTTTACATTTAATATTATGATGCTTCAACCTAATTATGTTGGTACCAGGATATTTACAAGCGAGTTCGAACCTACCGAGCTGAATATGCAACCCACATTACATATTAAAACAATTAATCACAGATACCTGCTGCGCTTATGAAGCTCGAACTTACTCGTAAATAATCCTGTATAATTCTTTCATACCTTGTGCTTTCTTTCTAAACTAATAGATTTCCCTGTTTCATTCTCGCTTTTCTCCTCTAAATACTGGCATAATTCATCTTGATATCTCATTTTACTAGTTGTAGGCTCTTGAATATATAAGGGTTCTTCTAAATTTTCTTCTCCAAAGTTTCCTGTATTTAAAACACCTGAAACAGACTCGCTCATCCGTCTTTCATATAAAACCACTGCGTGTATATGTTTGCACAAGGCAGTCTTCACAGCAAACTTTGGACAGTTACAGTTATATCTATGCACACATATTTTACAATCATCGCAATACGCCCTTCTGCAATCTTCTTCACACAATACATTATAAGATACGATATAAAATTTCTCACCTGTTGACGACTTTACTTTAAACTTGCCAAATTCCACCGATTCTACAAAATCTTTCATTTCTTCTGCCTTGGCATGTGCTTTGACTGTAACCACCATGTCATCTGCATCTCGTTTCTTATCGATGTTGAATTTCCTCACTAAATATCCCAGTTGACTGTTCTTGATTTTCTTTGCATCCTGTAGTATCCTCTCATTTGTGACTCCTGCATTTAACTGTTCTACTATCATTGCCTGTTCTTGTTTCATCAGCCTCTTTGTCCTTAATTCGTCTTGATGACCCACATGTGTTTCAATAAATCTCACATTTACCATGCCTAAAAATTTCAAAGTAGCATAATTATTACTAATACTTTTTGGAAACAACTTATTAAAAAATTACCATTTTCGAAAATTTTCACTAATATCCTTGATGGACATATTCCTGAAATTCGAATGCTGCCCGCAGTCTTCATAGCGCGTTTTGTACAATTGCTACGGAATCCTAAATTATATAATTTAATTATTGTTAATGTTCATATTAAAAATTTTATACACCTAACCATATGTGTTACTTCGATTACAATTGTATTGAATGTTCAAGTCACCATTTGAACTTTTCTTTCTGTTATAACAAGCATAATCAACTTCTCTATATTCCTTAGCTCTCCAAGCTTCAAATTCCTCGACATTCCTGAAATTTAAATTAGATTGTTTAATGCTTACACTGTGCACCTGTGATAAATGATTAAGTAGACTGTCATGGGTTCCAAGAGTTTCCTTTTTTTCTTCTGGGCATAGTGGGCAACGAATGTGTTGATACTTCTTTTCATCGACTTTGCTATGGTGGATCGTCTTCAAATGTCGATTCTTCGTTGAAACACTGCCAAATTTCTTCTGGCATATACCACAGATCAGTTTGCTATCACTATAATATAAAAGTCAAAAAGTGCAATGTTTAAAGTCTTATTTATAAATTAGAAAACATGATATTACCTTTCCATCGTTCAATTTCGTAACCTAACCTAAAACTCAACAAGTGGTAAGTACCTAAAACAAATAAGGAAAATTGTGGCAATGAAAATTGCCGATTTGAAAAGTACAGTGGTTATAAAAACCACAAAATCACACTCAGAGAAGCACTAGGACGATTCTAAACTGTATAAAACGGCACACAAAATAATCCAACGCGCCAAAGTGTATTAAATGTCAAATGACAGTTAACCGCAAGGTTAAACGCGCCAAATGCAGTGTTTAAGTTTTAAATAACCATCCCAATTATTATTGTTACGGTTAAATGTATTATACTTCCATACTCCTGCTAGAGTTAATCTTCAATTTATTTATATTCAATTATTAACGAAGCTGAAGGAACTTTTTACATGTTGTTAAAATTTTGAATTCAGCGCCATCAGCAGACTCCGCTTCTCTTTCGTGATTGGTCGGCACGTCCCAGAAATTGTATGCTCGCCAAAGCTGTCATTGGATTCGAGATCACAGAATACTACATACAGAAGTTTAACAACAGCACATGACATAGAATATCGTCACTATGCACCACATCTGGCATCTATGATAAATAGCCATTTGCTGTAGCGGTGGCGTAGTGAAAAAAGAGATGTGTGTCTCCCTCCTATAGAAATATTACTGTGCCTCATTCGAATATTTCGATTTGTAAAGCGAATATAACACAAATAAACAGCATTGTTCTTATAGTATCTACAAGATGTTATTTACTTACTAAGAAACAGAGATGCAGAATATTATTTGGATTCAACGCAATTAAGTTTACTAGTATGTACAGTATTATAATAAAGGAAGTTAGTATTATACTTGCGATATCATCTTTTTACTTTGCCTTCTTAAAGACCATATTTTTCATTTTTGCATAAACTTTACGTGTTAGAGGTCTATGACGATATAAGCCTATTCTTTTAAAATTCAAATATAAATTTAATGATTCATTTGGTGGTGATCAACAACTACTAAATTATTACTTTGTCGATGTTAATTTTTATAGTACATAAATGATATATTTATAATATACCTTCTCTTTTTATAAGTATAATAAGCGGTTAATGATTTTATTGCAAGCAATAAGACTAAATAGTAGTTGGTATTTATATATTGCATATTAGTCCTCATTGTAATTCAGGCCTCTAATTATTTACCTTTAATTTATAGGTACCGGACCTTTCACGAGGACCTTTGCCAAGCTAATGCCAGGTGAAAAATGGACCTTATTAGTATCTCCATTTCGAGTTTAATAAATTGGCGAGTCTGGTAGATATAGCGTGAACGGCTGTTCCATTACAATATATGGGAAACAAGTATACATATACATAATAATTTTAAAAATTATAAGTTTATTTTAATAATATCTAAAATTATACTATGCTGATACATATTTTAATATTTATAAGATCATACGTTAATACATTAATTAGATTTAATAAAAATAATATTTATATATTAAGAAAACTATCTGTACCTTAATTTTAAAAATATAGGCACAAAAAGTATAAAGCTTGTTTTCCGTGTTTTAAACTGCAAAATTTTAACATAACCATCGATAAGTAGCTTGTTATAAGGATTACGTCATAGTAGTTTACAGGATATATTACCTACGCAATAGAGAGCTATGAAAATGTTAACAATGGGCTCGCTCTTTTTTTCCGACAAAAAGGCGCAAATAACCTTAATGTAGCTTATCTTTTGAATCCATAGAATTTGATGTTTTTGATATTTTTAAATTAAGAGTAACACGTTTTCTTTATCAAATCCATTTGAATAGCAGAGAGGTTACAAACATTAGTAAACAAAACGCTTTTTATAAATTGTTAATTGTTTCTTACCTTACTCAGTTGAAATTCATATTTACTCTGGGGTGCTATAGTAAAACTTCCAATAGCGGAGAATTTATGAGCTAAATTTGCACATTCATTAAGGTGTACTTGTTAAAATGTTATTATATTATTTAATGTCAATGTATGATTGTGTTCTAATAAGTGTTTAGCGTAGTTAGTTTTTTCTGGGTGTCTGTATTTGTATGAGCGTATGTATTTTTTGTATGCAGTATCAAACATTTTTAATTGTTTGACCTTTGTATACATAATCATACCGTGAACAGTTTAATTTGAAAATACCCGATTTTAGCAAATCGTTAAGTTAATCTTTGTCGTTGAAAGTGTTTTTGTTGTTTTATAAATTAATTAAAATATACTTGTTTTGATTATAATTTTAGCAATTTTCTCAGTTATATCACCAAAATAAGGAAGTGAAATGTATATATTTTTTGAATTGCTAGTGTATAATCTTTCTTCTTGATTAGTGTGTCTGTTTCTAATGTAAAGTTTATATTTGAGTGTAGAGTAATAACAAACGTTAAGAAATCACCAATAAACTAACATAAACTATTAAAACATTCTAAAACATCTCTTGTCTGCCACCCACCACACACAATTTTCCAATCCGGCTTGCAACCCTGGGTTCTTACTGCTAAAAATCTTCTCCGGATTTCTGTCGTTCGGATTCGCGTTTAAACTGTAGGTCCCTCGTGTTTCTACCTTAAAGCTGAGGAGAAACACGTGGTAGAGAAGAGGCTGATGAGCAGCAATGGGACGAAAAGGCTGTCAATGATCAATAATGAAAATCTCATCAACGTAACGGAACGAAAATATAATTTTCGAAGCTTGATGATGCCTCAGGATAACTTTCTGCTGATGCTTCTTGTAATACGACAGTCGTATTACAAGAAGCATCAGCAGAAAGTTATCCGACAAGCCCTGAAGATGGCAAATGTGACTTTGCCGAAACGTCGTCAAGACAACCAGCCCGGTCTGTCCCAGGACCAAGAAGTTGCTACGCGGAAGAATTCCTGGAAACCAACCACAGCATACAACACCCGCGGAATCCTCAAAACCAGCAATATATACCCATTTTCCTCCAAAATTACAAGTTTTCGACAGTTGTCGAACATAATAAACAAATCGCATATCTTATTGTTTTCCAGGTGAAAAACTCACAGTCAAGTTTGATAAATACCTGTAATACCTTCATATAATTATTACGACTACTAACAAGCAAAACGAAACAGAAAATTCAAAGGCTAGACATCGGATCAACCCAAACAAAATCAATGGAGATGGCAAACGAACTTGGTGTTTATAATTTATTTTTCAGGTTTAAATCATAAAATAGCTTTTAAGTTATCTAAATCAGTTAAATTTCTATTAGATTATCTAAATCAAGGTTCATATAACACAGCAATATATTAGCTAAAAGTGGTGAAATTCCCATTGGTAAATGTTCTTTCTGAAGATAAATTTGATCATTCAAAATAAAATAATTTTGATTAATGCAAAGTTATAAAAAATATATGTTTTTAGGAAAATAAATTAAATAAATAGAATTTTAACAATGGGCTCGTCCACTGCTAAACACTTTATGCTCTTTTTAATTCGGATAGCAGGTAACCCAAAAAGGTGTGTTGCTATTGGATATTCACAGCTTTGGTTGGCTTAAATAGATGTAATTATTTAATTCAGATTTGAAAAAGAGAACATATTAGTGACAACCGTATGTTATTTACATATTAGGTGTTTTTAGCAGATGAATGTTTATTACAGGTACCTACAAACGCGTTTTTTAAAAGAATATGTGAGAGTGGCGGATAAACAAATTCTGATGTAGGCCACATTGTTATATTTTTTGTTGTCTTAATGTAATAATAATACATATAACATCTTGTAGATACCTAAAACAATTCACAATACGTCGACGGTTCGCATTCTGTATAGTTTTTTATTATTATTTTAAAAATTACGATTTTACTGTATGACTGAATATTCTAAAAATATATAAATAATATCTGAAGACGGGGGTGGCTCAGTGGCAAGACAGCCAAGCTTTGGATGTAATAGTTCAAACGCTTCCCGGTTCTAAAATTTTTCTAATTCCCTGGGTGGTCGGTACTGGGCCCCGGTCTCCATTTGCGATTGGAGATTAAATTAATGGTCGCATTAGTGGAGTAACAAGACCATAAACAAAAAATCCACACACCAGGCAAGTCAAGCACCTTTTCACACCAACAGCGTAAGCCGCAGAGTAATAAATAAATTCAGCAAAATTAGCGGTCCTTCTGTGTACATCTTGTTTTGCATTTTGCCTTTCAACTTAGGGCGCAGCAAATTGAATAATTCCTCAAATCTCTGTAGCAAAGAAAAGTTCAGGGTAGTTACAGACATCAAGTATATTTGCTTACAATTCCCGCTATTATAAAATTGTTTGTTAGAAAATTGAAAACACCAATTTGTTTTGAAATGGTACTTACGTAGCTTTTCAAACTTTTACAACTTCAAAAATATATGTATTTAGATAACTATATTGAAACAGATTACTCCGAGGTTCTCCATAACATGAACAAGTAGTTATGCGGAAAAATTTAGGGGGTTAAATATGTTTACCAAATGATGAAGTTTGCAATTTAGTAAGAAAACTGTCTAACTTGTCTACAGCGAAACAAATGTTCCTAACTTTATTAAATGTGCTGTGATAGTGCGAAGTTTTAATGGCTGTTGTATTGTCAATGAATTATTAGTGTTTGCTGAAGTCATCTGCAATCGTAAGTATTTTATTTTGTATCAGTAATATAAAACTGTCCCAAGATATAATAGCGAACAATTGGATTTCAATATTTTGCAGAACTTTTCTTGTTCATACTTTAATATTTGTTAGCTACATATCTAATGTGAATTTGTTAGTCATTAATGCGTATCAAATCAGTATATACCACTTATTTAGAAAATATATTTTAATACAATGTACTTTGTATATATTATATATATTTTTGAGAATGAAAATGCGTACATTAAATTTGTGGTGCAAATACCATTGAGTGCCTATTTAAAAATTTTGTAATATCTTTTCTTTACTGATGAGATTAATGTAATATTACCTATAACGAAGCAAGTAGTATTCAAAAAGGTCCTAAAATCATAACTTTCTTTAGTTTCGTTCAATTACTATAAATTAAAATAGTCGCCAACATGTGCTATATATACAATACATCTGGCGCACCGATATTGGAATAGTATATCTCGGGTCCACACATTTTAAACAACCAGTTTGGCGATTCTAACAAAATTAAAGCCAGAAAAAATAAAATTTGGTAGCTAGAAGAATAGAGAAGCGTTTTTCTAAATTTTACGCCACAAAAATTTTTACTAACCTGTGCGATTTAACTTGTCCATGTATAATTTAATTCTAATAACCTGCAAAACAAAATAATATACAAGAAGCCGTTTTCATAGTCTCGGGCACAGAAATAACTTAGGAGTACCATTTAAAATGGTAGACACAACTCAACATACGTGTATCACAGCAACTAAAATTATTGTATTTTTGTATAGTTTAGAAATGGATCATAGTTTCTTTGTCGTCAGTTAAATTCTTGTGGTAGTAAATAATAGTTCTACTAATATAAGGTGACATAAGTATTTGGATTCAAAACGGGACGTTTTTAAAATGCATTTTTATAATACGAAAACGGGCACAGAAGTTATTTATTCTTCTTCTTCTTCTTCTTCTCTTATTTAGGTCGAAACCTGTTTTTCTTCACGCATTCATTCCTTATGGTGTTTCAATTGATGTGGAAACCCAGCTTTCCATCCATCTCTTTAGCGGTCTTTCGGGATCTCTTTTTCCTTCTAGCCTTTGGTCGCTTGCTATTTTGATTAATCTTTCGGACGTGCTTATTCCACTGTCTTCTTCTTTCTCTAACGAATCTTGCTACATCTCCGATTTCCCATTCTTCTCTTGTCTCCGTTCCTGACTCTACCCCTCCTTGTTTTCCCCATTATGTAAGGTGTTCATTTCGGTTGCCCGCATCAGTTGCTTAGTTCTGTTGGTGTCGGCTCTGGTTTTCGCTGCATAGGTCATTGTCGGTCTTACCATTGTTTTGTATATTTTAAACTTTGCTTTCTTTTGTAAGGTATTTGTTTTTCCAGGTAACGTCTCTCAGATATCCAGACACTCACGCTGCTTTCATGGCCTGTTGCTTGGCTTCCTTGTAGCTGCTCCGTTTGCTTGTTATTTCTACCCCTAAGTACATCAAAGACATCACTTGTTCAATAATGTTGTTGTTCACTTTTAGTTTACACCTAATGAGCTCCTTTGAAACAACCAACGATTTTGCTTTTTCCCTTGCTATCAGCATGTTATATCTTTCAGCCGTATTTGTGAACCAGTAGAGGAGTCTTTGTAGGTTGTCCTCGGTGTCTGCGATTAGTATTGCATCGTCAACATAACATAAAATGGTTAACTTGTTTCTTTCCATTTTGTAACCGTTTATGTGCTTCACACTGTCTATAAGTTGGTTCATAATTAGATTAAAGAGTATTGGGCTTGAAGAGTCCCTTTGTCGGATACCAGTACTGCTTTCAATTTCTTCGGTTAGCCCTTTTCCTGTTTGGGTTTTGGTCTTCGTGTTTGTGTATATGTCTTCTATTATAGTTATTAACTGTTTTGGTATATTGTTCTCTTGTAGTATTGTTATAACGTCGCATAGTTTCACTCGATCGAGTGCCTTTTGTAAGTCAACAGAACACATAAAGGCTGGCGCGTGAAATTCTATCACTTTTTCGACTATTTGACTTATATAACAAATATAGCACCATTAATGGACCCATTCAGGCGAAATCCTTGTTTTTCTTCATTTATGGTTAGTCGTTTTTGGATTTTTTGTAGTATCACCTTCGTTGGTAATTACTGTGTCGAATTTAATAATTCCTCTATAGTTTTCAGGGTTGCTTTTGTTTATCTTTTTGAATATTGCGATAGTGATACTGGTTTTCCATTCCAGGGGTATTCTTCCACTTCTGAGTATGATGTTAAATAGCTGTGTTAGTTCTTCTATTATATGTAAACTGCCGCATTTCAGCAGTTCATTTATGTTGTCGCTTCTACGGGCTTTCCTGTTCTTTATTGTTTTCATTTCCTTTTGGATGTCGTCTATTGTAAAATGTACCCTACTTTCATTCCACTTTACCGTTATACGGCGTTCAGGGGTATGTTCCCCATGTTTGTAGAGGCCTTCTAAATATTCTTCCCATTTTATGATGTTATTTGGATTTATCTTTACCGCTTCATTTACTTCTGCTTTTTTATTCCTCAGCATTCGCCACATTTTCTTTCGGAATCCGTACATATCTCGTTCCACGTCTTTTGTGTATTTTTCCCAGAACATTTCTTTTAGCTGTCTTATTTTCTGATTAGCGATGTTTCGTTCTTCTACGTAGATTCTTCTGTCTTCTTCTATTCTGGTTGTTTTGTAGCGTAGCAATGCTTTTTTCTTTTTGTCTGTTATTTTCTTTACCTCTATGGTGTACCATGGCGTTTTATTGTTTTATGATAGGCATAGTTTTCTTTTTCGTTTCCCTGCAGCTTCATCTGGGGCTTTTAATATGTTGTTCTTTATTTTCGTCCATGCTTCGTCTGCGTTATCGTTTTTTTGGGGAATGCCCAAAACGCCGAATCGATATTTCGCCCAAAACGCCGACTCCCATTCCGCCGACCATGCCCAAAACGCCGAATGGTGTTGATGACCAAAACGCCGACTCGTGTCCGAAACGCCGACTCGTGTCCAAAACGCCGAATGGCGCTAAACGACATCACATCGTTCGTGAACATGGTGTCTGAGCCGAACACGAATCTAAATTTGTATTTGGCCCAAAACGCCGACTGCTCATCGATTCGGCGTTTTGGCCATTCGGCAAAATGTCCACGAACGCACCTATGAGTCTTGTCCAAAACCCCGACCACAAACCGGGTTGGCGTTTTGGTATTTCGGCGAAATGTCCTATAACGCAAATACAAGCCTCGTCCAAAACGCCGATCACAACCCATGTCGGAGTTTTGGTCACTGGGCTACTGTCGATAAGAAAAATTTAAACAGAATCGTTTGAGCCGACTTTGGTTCATAAATTTTTCAAAATTTTACTTTTATTTTTTTTATTTCTTATTTTTCGGATAATTTTTGTTTTGAACGGTAGGTACATTTTTGCACCACATTTTAAAACACCGTGTATATGTTACATACAGGGTGTATTAAAAATTGCGGATAATATTTACATCACGCGCTTCTACGTTCGAAACCGAGCGAAAAACTCTAGTACCAATTTGGTTTTAGACGAAGAGTTTTTAAATTACATATTAGCAGTTGAAAGTTGCCGAGTGTATTTACCTCTTAAAGTTAGCGCTTCCCAAACAATTATAAGATAATAAATGCATTGCTGTTAACACCTATTTTATTAAAAAGAAAATCGAATTAAGGTTATTACTTAACTAACACCAATAAATTAAATTAATTGTACGTAAAAATTATTCTTCGAACGGATTTTACACTTATGTGTACACATAACTAGTAAAACAAACAATCGTACCCATATTTTCTCTTTCCAGCTGCATAAACTGAAGCACATCCCAAATTAACTCGCGGCATTTACCGTCTAAAACAAAACGCCTCATTTCGGATCTTAAAAGTATACAGGTTTACACGCCAATAATTCACCTGTAACTACATTTTTTTATTTCTTTTATCTGCCTAATTCAAAATGTGAGAATAATAGCTTTCTTAGCAGCAACTCGTTATGAAATCCCCTAATGACTTCAAAGAAACACAAATTAGTCGTTTTTTATTTCTTTTGTATGAATTATGGGTAATCGGGTAATTAAAAGTTTTGCAAATACGTACCGCTATATAGGTATAATGTAAAAATAAATGCTAACAAACTAGCAGCCCCGTAAAAAATTGTTTAAGCCCTTTATGCAGTTTAAATTTATATTGTTTTGGTACCTCTGGTCTCTGCTGGGCTATAAAAGACAGGAGGCTCAGCTAGAAAAGGATGCAGTGTCGCAACTTAGGGTTTTCATTTTAATCCTACTCTGGTCTTATATTGCGACTACTTTTAGGTACCCAATTTGGTGTTAAGACGAAGAGTTTTTAGATTATTATCAACTGAAAGTTTTTTAATTTGGCAACGCTGTCCAACTTAAACCTAAGCGGATGCATGCATTTAGTTAACTTTGATCGTATATTGTAATTACGTACAAAATTAAATAATAATAATGTACCAACATCGTTAATGTCATTTTTGAAACATTTACAAATTTAAATAATGACATTCATGACAATCTGTTTGTCATACATGCAGCTAGGTATCTATATATTTAATTTTAATACTCAAAATCCAAAAATTACTCCAGCAATGGCTTCCAAAATTACAAACAGCAAAGATTTTGTATTGTTAAAGACTAAATTATCTCTCTCTCCGGGTGCCGTCTCAGATTCTGAGGTTAGCGATCACCATGGCGTATCTCCATCTGTCACGTGCTGTATGTATCAGCGTTTCTCTGTTCATCCCCAACCAATTTCGTATGTTGCTCATCCACGATGTTCTCCTTCTTCCTCGAGCCCTTTTCTCCTCAATCTTTCCTTCCAATATGTATTGTAATGTTATATATTTTTCGTGTCGAAGTATGTGGCCAAAGTAGGACAGTTTCCTTTTTTTAATATTGTCTACCAATTCCCTGTTTTTTCCGATTTGTCTTAATACTTCTTCATTACGTACTCTTTGTGTCCATGAAATTTTCCGAATCCTTCTGTAGGTCCACATTTCGAAGGCAGTTAATCTCTTTGTAGTGTCTTTTGTGAGTGTCCATGCTTCACAGCCATTTAGAAGAATAGACCATACGTAACATTTTAAAAGACGCAGTCTTAGTTCTAAATTAAGGTGCTGGTTGCACAGGATCGTTTTAAATTTAATAAAGGCTAACCTTGCAATCTCCATTCTTCTCTTTATTTCGCCTTTACAGTCCATTTTTGAGTTGATTGTGCGGCCTAGGTATTTGTATTCGTTAACTTGTTGGATTCTGGTGTTGTCACTCATAATGTTTTTATTAATATTGTTCTTGCTAATAACCATAATTTTAGTTTTATTCGTATTTATTTTTAACCCCATGTTAGCACTTTCCTCCCTTACTCGATCTAATAAGTTTTGCAGGTCTTCTTCACTTCCCGCTATCAGAGCCGTGTCGTCGGCATATCTTATGTTGTTTAATAAAACTCCGTTTATTTTAATGCCTTCTGATCGTTCCGCCACAGCGTATTCTATTATCTTTTCTGAGTATACATTAAACAAAATGGGTGAGAGAATGCACCCTTGGCGTACTCCTCTGTTAATATCTACTTCTTCTGTTAACTCATTGTCTACTCTGATTCTAGCTTTTTGGTTCCAATATAAATTTTTGATTATTCTTATATCCTTCCCATCCAATCCAAGTTGATGTAGTATATCTATTAGTTTTTGGTGTTGAACTCTGTCAAAAGCCTTTTCAAAGTCAATATAACAAATGTACAGATCTTGATTCATGTCTAAGCATTTCTCAGCCAGAAGTGTCAAGCTGAGAAGCGCTTCTCTGGTACCCATTCCTGCTCTGAATCCAAACTGGGTATTACTGATGTTATCTTCGCATTTGTTTTTTATACGTTCATATATTATTCAGAGAAATATTTTTAACACGTGGCTCATCAAGCTGATGGTTCTGTATTCATTGCATTTTGTTGCATTTGTTTTCTTGGGAATTGTTATAAATATTGATTGTAGCCATTCATTAGGCAGTTCGCCTTGTTCGTAAATCATGTTGAAGAGTTTGGTGAGCGATTTGAGTCCTTTTTCCCCTATGTGTTTCAGAAACTCTGTTCTCATGTCATCTGGTCCGGGCGATTTTCCTTCCTTACTCATGTTTATTGCCTTTTCCACTTCCGCTATTAGAATTTCCGGTCCTTCATATTGACTATCTTCCACATCTTCTATGTATACTTCTCTTCGGTTATCATTATCAGAAAATAATTCGGCTGCATAGGATTTCCATGTTTCTTTTTTCTCTTCAATGGTTAACAGGGGTTGATTATGATGATTCGTTAAATTTCCCGAACAACAACTAAATTATAAGTAAACTGATTACCAAAATGTTAAATATTATATTTGATTACTTATTTTACTTGCTGGACTATGAGTTGTGAATACTATTTAAATGCATTTTTCAACGATAGTCGAAATTTATTTTAACAAAGTTATAACAAAGTTTGGTCACTAATAACTCCATAATCAAAGGATTAACACTATACTGGTACTAAAGTTTTTTGCTTGGTTTTCAACGTAGAATCACGTGATGTAAATATTATCCGCCATTTTTAACACATCCTGTACACATACATATACAGGGTGTGTCATAAGTAATCTAAATCTAACTTTTTTCTTACTCTGGTGAAAATTTTTATACTCCTATTATTGAGTATAGTATTTAGTAGGTAATGAAATAATTGTGACAATCTTCGACGCTCATTTTAAGCAAAAAACACCAAACAAAAGTAGCTTTCGCTATGTCCAGAACCTCCTGATTTATAAAAACTCGACAAAAATTAGTTAGGTACCTTACCACCTACTTAATATTTATTTCCGGAACATGTACAATATCGTGGTCAAAAGAACCGAAAGGATGTTTTTAGCGTTGTAGCCAGTGTTGGGTAGTATCTAGATAGATGTATCTATATTCTGGATCAAGGTACAATTTAGTATCTATTATCTGTATCTATAAATCTATTTATAGATACATTTATTAAAGCGGATATTGTATCTGTATCTAAATCCTATTAGGTGGTATCTTTTTTATAAAACAATACAAGATCCACAGACATATTCAAGATTTATAATTTTAATTTATTTATTGTAGATATTTTCTTAATTTTTTTATATTTTTATTTGTCTTAAACGTTTAAGACATTTTTGGGCATTTACATTAACGTAATTCGTTTTACGGGAAACTCCCAAATACGGCTTAAGATAGGTAATTAGGCAAATAAACACTAGCATTTGCAAATCTTGTCTGCTTGTATTGTGATGCAACACCTCGCGTTAGTTTTTCGCTCCTTTTCAGTTTAATAGGATTATGAGTCAATGCATCGAACTTGGATAATAGTCTCCTGTTGCTGCAATGCCCTTCTGCAGATAATCAAATTATAAAATTCACTGACGGTCTCCAAAAATGGTTGCCATTATTTTTCCTGCAGAACGGGTGACTTTAAAACTTTTTACAGGGGTTGGAACCCTTGCGTGACATTGAATCGACTCTTGTTTCGATTCAGGCCCATGCTTGCTTGCTTGCTTTGAAAGAGCGAGATCTAGGACGCGGTTTTCCAATCATCTCTATGCACTTAGGCTACAGTTGGCCCATTGTACACCCTAACTAAGAATTTTGCCTATCTGGGGTAATTCCAACTCCAGTAGTGATTTTTAACGTGTCACACATCGCAGTGGCACGGGACCTACGGCTTTACTTCTTATCCGACAGAAGGCGCATTTTCAGATTTTTCCCTGCTATAAAAATCTCATCGACCTTGGCCAGGTTCGATCCCGCGTCCCTCGGATCTAAAGGCAAATGCGCTAACCACTAGACCACCGAGGCCGGCGATTCAGGCCCATAGTGATGGATCCAGGTTTCATCTGCATTGGCAAGTCAGTTGATATTTAAATCTGGTATGTCTCCGCAACGCACTCGCATCTATCGGAACACATATTTGGTATGGTGAAAGCATTCACGGGACTCATCTTGCGCTAACCTTTGGCATGCACAGTACTTATGCAGAATTCCGAAAACCATGGTTTCTGAATCACGGGGATCCTCATTTAATTATGATTTTCGACCACGTTTAAACAGTTTTGACCACTCGCAAATATTGATTTGGAACGATAGTCTACAGTCATTCCCGTACATAGCCAACATTTCTTCAAGTATTATTTCTGGAGTTGGCAAGACTCATGATTCAATTTCGTATTTACGCAACCTTAAATTTAATAAATGGTAATTCTGTTTTGAAAATGTGATGTCACAAACATTTTTCTGCCGTATGTATAACTTGTTTGTTACGGACAAGAATATAGTACAGGTATTTATTTTTCTTTGAGATACATAACCTCATATTGATCAATCATTCAATCTAAAGCACCTAACTTTAAATTGTTTATAAATTTCGGAATAATTAAGAACTATTAAACAACACAGTTTATTTTATTACAAGAGCTGCTGAAAAATTTCACCACCTAGTCTTTTATCTTGTCGCGGCAATGTACATTTTCTTAACTGCATTGTTGCTGGTGATGAGTCATGAGTGTTTCAGTACGCTTATCAAACGAAACACTCGAGCATGCTGTGGATTAGAAAATTATTACCTAAACCCAGAAGTTTTGTTCGCAAAAATCCATGCTGATTACCTCCCCACTACCAAGTAGTATTCTCAACGCTCTTTCCAACGGCGCAAGCTGAATTTGCCTAGCTCATCTAGTTTGGAAAATAAAAGCCTCGGAAGATTTCCGATTTTTTCAAAAAACAGGTAAACATAGTCTACGCTGGTCGAAACGGAAACGGCCACTGTTGGGAAACGGAAAGAGATATCCGGAAGGAGCGTTCACAGGCGGGTCCAGGGTACGTGCCGCTACCGTTTCCCATTAAAATGAGCCCCGAACTGTGAGCGCCGCTGTTTTTCGACTTCCCCGTTTTGGCTTTTTTCGACATGAAGACGGTCATTTTCGACAACGACGCTCATTGCTGAAATTTAGAGCAAGGATAGCTCTATCCACCTGTATAAACCTCAAACGGCTATGTTAATTAACAACTAATTTAGTCAAATGTCAATTTATACCTTTTTCCGCCATGGCAGTCGTTAACTACTGTGATTGGCTACCCGGCAAAAAAATTCGTCGCGATGGGTCCAGTTACGGCCGAGTTATTAGTCGTCAGATCGAATGAGACGGCTGATACAGATGCGTTTGCACCAGATCGTAGTCGGCCACGTCTCCCAACAGTACTCCGAGTTTGAGCCAATTGCGTTGAAAATAAAAAAAATCAGCTTTTGTAGAAAAAATTATTTTCCGAAAACGTTTTTTCGGAGGGCCGCAGTTCAATAGGTTTCGGGCTGGGGTGGTACCTACATATCGTCACGTCCCATCTTTTCGCGCGTCGGATGATGCCTAGCGCGTCTTTTCAACACACCAACAGACCCAGTTATAAAAGAAGAAAAACGTCTACAAAATTTTCTGAATTTTTGCACCGCTCAGATTTTCGAAAGTTTCGATTTTATGGCGTTTTTCCGTTTTTCAGCAGTGTATTTATTATTTCTTCGTAAGAATTTTAAGTTATGATTCAACTGTAAATATTTTCAGATTCATTCAATAAATTTGTTAAAATTGTTATTTTGCTATTGTAAATAACTGGTATTATGTTGTTATGTGGATTGTTTATTTCGGAGGTTTTGAAATATTAGTGGTCGGAAGCGGCCGCTTAATCTGCTTTGTGGTAAAACTGTCAGTGGTTGTATGATGACCACGAAATCGAGAAATTTGTTGTATACAATTCATATTGCTAAGTAGACATACATAGATCTAAGCATTTTGTGTTGCAGTTTCGCTATGTTGGAATTACCAAGTTATGTGGTATTGATGATGGAACTTACCGTTGGAACGGCTCTTTTAACTACAGTATATAGTGAATCGGAGTTTTTTAATTGTTCTCCGTCACTGGATTTTGTTTGTGATACTAACCGTTGCATTCAAAAATACATGAGATGCGATGGCTACAATGATTGCATAGATTTAACTGATGAAATGGATTGTGGTGAGTATGTATATGTTTCTTATAAAATGACTTCTAGAAAACACTTCGTGTCTGTTGTTACAAGCAATCGTTTTGTTTTTACAGTAAGTGTGATGGGCAGTAACGTTTGGTTCTCCTTGTATTTTTTGTTTCAATTTGTCGAAATGCCTTGCTTGCTTGCTTGCTTACTTGAAAGAGCGAGATCTAGGACGCGGTTTTCCATGCATCTCTATGTACTTAGGCCACATTTGGCCCATTGTACACCCTAACTAAGAATTTTGCCTATCTGGGGTAATTCCAACTCCAGTAGTGATTTTTAACGTGTCACACATCGCAGTGGCACAGGACCTACGGCTTTACTTCTTATCCGACAGAAGTCGCATTTTCAGATTTTTCCTCGCTAGAAAAATCTCGCCGACCTCAGCCAGGTTCGATCCCGCGGCCCTCGGATCTGAAGGTAAACGCGCTAACCACTAGACCACCGAGGCCGGCGTCGTAATGCCTTACTTGCATTTTATATTACTGTACACCGGGTGATTCACGGGAAAGCACACGCTTATCATAGGAAAAAAGGCACTTTAAAATACATATCCGGAGATACATACGATATCTAAATTATTATTCACGGTATTATGAATCAGAGATGCCTGTTGGATATATTTGGTATCTTATTCTACTCGACTTTTTAATAAACTAATTGGGAAACCACAAAGCTTAATTTGTAAATATCTAAGTTACAGTATTTTAATTGTTTTATAAAATGGTAAGCATTATTAATACAGAAGTAAACTGTCAAGTATAACAAATAGTCATAATATCGTCCATAAAAATTTAGCTATAAGGGTATCTCGTGACATGTCTTTTGGGTTGTCTATTTTTCGAATTATAGCCTGGGACTCTTCCGCCGATTTTGGCTTGGGTTTGACTCCCTAACATAATCAAGTAGTGTATAAAAACCTTGTGCTGCAACCCAACTCACAGAATTTCTCAATCCGGTTTGTAGGATGTTAACGCTAAAAACCTTCTCTAGAATTTCTGTGGTTGAGATTCGACGTTAAACTGTAAGTCCCCCATGTTTCTATCTTAGTGCTAAGTAGAAACATATGGTAGAGAAGAGAACAATACCCAATAGCAGGCCGTTGGTGACTCTCCCGTGAATCATCCTATGTATATATAATTTGGAGGATGCATTAACTGAATTGACACTTGCCGTATAAATGGTAGTTCACAGGGTGAGTCTGTTAAAACAAATCAGCTGGATATCTCGGCTATTTGAAGCATTAATAAAATATTTTTGGGTGGATTGTAAAAGGCAGTGCTCTCTACGTATAGGCCCAATCAATAAGTTTTAATGGCTCTTCTAAAGATATTAAACGATTTTAGAAATTGTTCATGAGAATTAATTTTTGAAAACTAAAACTTTTACTAATTTGCTAATGTGAAAGAGAACTCAAAGTAAATGATTTATTTAATGGAAGAACAATGTTTCAAGCAATGACCTAGACTAAATTTCATTTTTGATAAATTAATTTGTATAAGCAGATTGTAAAAATATTAATATTTTTGGAATTGCGAAAAAAATATTTTTGATTGTGCCTGTACACAGGGGGCACGTCCTAGTACAATCTGTCCAAACATCATTTTTCTAATACTTCAATCTATTAAGATATCAAGTTGATTCGTCTTAGCAGACTCACCCAGCACCCTGAATATATACACCACCTCATTATGGCATTCATGTTCGTCAATATTTAGATGGAATTTTTACAAATAGCTGGATAGGAAGAAGGACATATTGAGTGGCCAGCGCGATCTCCGGATCTAAACCAGCTTTACTTCTTTTTATAGGGCCATCTTAAAAGTATAGTGTATAGGTATACAAACAGACCAGACAATTTCGAAAATCTAAAAATTGGTATCCGCGAGCATATACGAGCAATATCACCTGCTACAGTTGAAAATGCAGTTTGCAGATGCAGATTTTCTGACCGTATTGCCCACTGTCAGACAGTGAATGTCGAACAGTTTGAACATTTGCTTTCTTAAATTGATGATAAATATGATTTGAAACTATTTTACTAATTTGTGGACCTGCTATTGCCTTTGTTTATCTTGCAATAAGTGTAACTGATGAAAAATGTTGCCAGTGACAAAAATAAATGTTTATCGTGATTGTTCTTGAAATTTTTATTGTGCAAATGTATGATATTATTACATAGCTGTATAGAGAATAAAAAGCACTAACTGGTTATGCCATAAAAAGTATAGGTTGCTACTTAAAAACAATGTCGATGACATCATAGCTAAAACATATGACAAAAAAACTTAAAAACGCCAAATTGTGGCAAATAACGTGGTAGGAAACTTGTGTTAGAAACTTTTTTTCGTAAAGTAATTATTTAAGGCTGTAGCATCGATGTTCCTTACTTTTTATTCACCC
>JABXWE010022212.1:0-28230 GCA_014611495.1 Limonius californicus | reverse complement strand
TAGCATAAATGCAAAATACGACTGTATTCCCAACTAGTTTTCTGTAACTGTAGTAGTACAAATATTTGAGTATATGCTTAAGTACATTACTTACTTTGTATTTTGAGCTTCCACATAATAATTGACTCTTACAATGAGATGTACTTATATGAGTAGATCATGTGTGTGGCATGGTTAATCATTATTTACCTAGCAATCATTCGGGAGGTAGTCAGTTGGCAGAGGTGGCCTCGAAAAGGCGCTTTTGTCGAATTATTGTTATTATGAATGTAACATCAATGCCAGGATGGCATCAACTGACTTCTTCACCGGGGAAATGGTCACTCTTTATACTCTTCCCTTAAAGATAAAAGGCTTTAATAGCAAACGAACGCTTTAGTGCAGTGCTGGAATTATAATCCCCATCTTGAGTATTATTTGATTTACAAGTTTGCCGTATTCTGAACTGTACTGGAAACCGTACATACATGTGTTTACTAGTCTTAGCTTTAGTTATTCAACGTTTGTTGTACTAACCACTAACGTTGACGCTGTGGTAGATGCTGCAAAAAGCAGTTAACACAGCCCTTTACTGAAGCCGTAGCGAATTAACAAACGACTTTAAATACATAATTTATGTAATTATCAACGGTGTGTTAGTTAGGCAAACGATAATAATTCATTATATCTGGAAAGCACCGCGACGATGCAGGTGGCTGAATTTGCCTTTGAGAGACGTTTCTTATGGGAATCGTGCAGAACAAATCATTGTTACTAATGCGAGCACACCCACGCCGGAAACCATTACGTGTGCGCTCCGTGTTGCTACAACCAGACTTATTTATTGCCTTGAAATAAACCAACATTGTTTGCGCTACACCATTGTTCAACAATAATCAGGTCACTAACACACCGCTCTCTAATTACCTTTGAAATCTGGAAGGTATTATCATAGAGATTATTAATTCTGATTCAAACAGGAGACAAAGCGGAAGGTGAGCTAAGGATTTTGAGGACGAATCAACCCAACAGGAAGCTGAGGCATATTTCGAATTCCTTAGAGACGAAGCTTTACAATCCAATACTGATGACTCATTGCCCAGTTATGCATTCACCGTAGTAGGCCTGGTTAATCTCAACAGGACAAATTAGCACGTTGGCAAAGTATGCCACGGCATGGCAAATTGCTGCTTTTTAAAAGCCAAAAGAAATCTCCGCACGAGAAGCTTTCAAACAAGAATAAATTGTGCAGCATCCGGCAGATACAACAATGACAAGCTGGTTCCTGTGCAGCAATAATAGTTGTAACGGATATTTGTTAATGCTATTTTGGTTACAAGGTAAATCGCCGCTGCTAACCGTTCGCCGTTTTAAATTGCAAAATTGCACCAGGAATTTGCATTATGCTTATTGCTTTAATGGGACAATGCAAGATGTGTTGTCGTAGTTCGTAATACATGCTAAGTGATTATATTTATCTCTGGAATAACAAGTAGCTGCACTTAAGAGAAAACTGCTTGCTTAACTATGCAGACAAATAATTACGATTTCTAATTTTCTGCTAAAAATGTGGGCCTACGTGATCGCCAAACCTTAATCCTATTAATAAATTATACGTAACTATACGGATACTTCATTCATTTTTGCCCGTTTCAATTTATTTAAATTGTACACATATTGTAGTCTTTTAATGGGCCTCCTCGACAACCAGACCTTAATCTACCGATATTTTCAATAAAAAATTAATAGAAGCTAGTTTCAGGTACAAATAAATACATAAACCCGTTGTTGCTGTCTATTATGAACGAAACTTAATGGTGGTTTTGTTTTTGTAGAATAGGATTTCAAAGTTATGTAAAATGTGTTCAAATTTGCCTGCAACAGAAGTGCATATTATTGTGGTTATCAGTGCTTTCCGACCATTATCAGTTTTCTTTTCATTCTATAGTCGGGTGTCGTCGACAGTGCGAAGTCCCCAGTCAGGTAAAATAACCGGTTGAACTAAGATGGGCGGCCACCTGCTCAAGAAACCAGTGACCAAAAACAGGTGTCGAATTAAATGTAGCTACTAAAGTACAATAATTAAACCTTTTTGCAGTTAACTAAAAATAAACATTTATTTACCAATATTTTACATGTTTAATCTCAATATTCTTAATATAAATCAAAGAAAAGACAGCTTGAATATTATTATTGCATCTAATTTGCACGAGAAATTCCACCCGTCAAATAAGACGACACCCGACTATAGCAAGTATTAGCAGAAGCAGACTTGGGTTATAAATGTCTTTCAATTTGTTGTTTGCAGAGAGCAAGTCTTACATTTATACCATGTGCAGCTAGTTCAGCCACTACAACCCGAAGGCTTGTTAGGTGGCTATTTTTTTGCTTCTACAAATGTGAAATTATTTAACACATTCGTTCCTTTTACAAAACAATCCACTGTGTTTTTTTTTCTGCAAAAACAACAATTTCTCTGAGCAGAAATGTTCGATATTTGACTCTAATTTATGTTAGAGCCGCAGGTGTAAGCATGGAAAACGTGCCAAGTTAATTTCTACTGCTGCGACAATTGTGGTTCTATGAAGTGTTAGCAGCTTGGTTAATAGGTTGGTCTTTCGCAATTTGTGGTTCAACAACAACCAGGATTACACCCATACCATGTGCAACTAGTTCACAGTTAGAAAATGGAAATTCGCCTCTAAGGAAATTTTAGGGTGACTTTTGCGAAAGCACAGTCAATTTAAACGCGTCATTTTCCATTACAAACTGAAGTCTGCTGTGGCTTTGTTTTTGTAAATTAATTTGTGTCGAATAGGAAAAGAATTTATAATTTTCCTAAAAATTATCAGCCGAAGAGCTTAGCAAAATTATCCAACATACTTTCAATAGCTTTCGAACTGTTTTGTCCTCGTTTCTGCCTGTCAAGTACCAAACACAAGGAGAGTTGTTGTTTCTTAGTTTGTTCGGTGCGTGCAGGGGTTACATCGATACCATTTGCAGCTAGTTCAGACACTGGAATTTAAATACTTAGTTCCGCTTTGCGGTTCAAAAAGAACAAGTATTACACTCATACCATGTGCAACTAGTTCAGATTTAGAACATGGAGATTCGCCTCTAAGGAAATTTGAGGGTGAATTTTGCGAAAGCACAATCAATTTAAACCCGTCATTTTCCATTACAAACTGAAGTCTGTCGTGGCTTAGTTTTTGTAAATTCGTTTCTGTCGAATATGAAAAGAATTTATAATTTTCCTCAAACGTATCAGCCGAAGAGCTTAGCAAAACTCTCCAACATAATTTCAATAGCTTTCGAACTGTTTTGTCCTCGTTTCTGCCTACAAAGTACCAAGCACAAGGAGAGTTGTTGTTTCATAGGTTGTTCGGTGCGTGCAAGGATTACATCGATACCATTTGCAGCTACAGATACTGGAATTTAAATTCTTTGTTCCGACACTGGAATTTATACACCTAGTTCGAAGGCAAACTTATTACAACAGTTTAGCATTCAACACCGTTTTTAAGAATTATGAACTGACCAGACAACAATTATAGAATTATTGGTTTGATGAAAATACTAAGGAAATTCGAGATAATCGCTTCTAACAAAATCTTCTGGGAATATACGAAAAATGAATTATCATTTGAAAGGGCCTGGATTTTTGGAAAAATGATTCAATGGACTCATTTACTTGTACTTTTTTAAAAAACATAAATAAGTGTTGACAATGTAAATTAACGAAGTCGAAGAAGCATGTGGTGTTTACATATTGGGGCTCCATCCTATGCCAAATATGTTTTCACAGCCACCGCTCTCCGTAACCGACCAATAACATGGCCCACCTGCTCACCGGACTTAAATCAGGTTGAAGGAGGAAAAAGTGAATACAATTTCATGTATTCAAAACGCATTGTTGCTGCGTATAAAGATTCTATTTAACACTGTACATTTTTGGAAACCCATTTATGATTGGAGCGGAACATTAAAAAAAATCAATGTGTATCCACAGTTTACAACCGCCCATTCCGTTTGTTGCATTTATTTGTATTTTATTTCTGCCTAACCCTGTATAAGCGAGAAGAAAAAAGTTACTTTGTAAACATTCTGATTTTGAATCGTTAGTGTAACAAATATTTCAGTCGTAACGTTTAGGAATCTTTCTAAAATGAACAACTTGTTCTACTATCTTTTAATATGTTTCTGGGCAAAAATGATAGTTCTAAGATTCCTAAAATATTTGAGTAGTAGATATGTGGGTTAACATGAATTTAGCTGAATTTTAAATTTTGGAACGAGATCGTTTTTCAAGTGCGATCAAGAGCAGCTAGAAGCGTTTAAAACTGTAAAAAATTCATGTATAGAAATTTGAAGCAGGTTGCCTTCGGTTACCTTCAAATTTAAGAGAACGGTCATCTACCTATTAAACGGCTTTGACCTTGCCTTTGACTGACTCAATCAGGAAGGCTTATTCCGCTATCGATATTGCAATCAGTACAAGCCGAAAGGTGTAGCTGCAGAAATTTTTAGAAATTCTGAATTTTTAGTTCTTTTTGAAGGTGTGAGGATGAAACCTAAACTATATATTAAGAAGAATGAAAGTATAATATCCGGTGCAAAAGAACAATTAAACATGAATTTGTTAAAGTCTGCATTTGTCAATATATAAGCGTTAATAACCGGTTATTAAAGCCGTTACGTTCTAATCTTCCGAGTTATAATTTAACACCCCGAAGTGTTGATTCTGATTCTTTATTTTTCCGTACCGGTGACTTGTATCACAAACGTGTAACCTTCACCTTCAGTGAACCCAATTATATATAAAAAAAAAAACAGTTTTCACTGTTAAATCGAACTCAAGCGGCAAGCCTTCCCATTACCATTCTTACCGATATTAATGCCACAAAGGCGGCTTGGCCAGCTTTTATTTAAATTATTCAGCCCGGAATTACGAATGCTAGTGGATTATGGAATTATTCTATTATCCTATTATGGTTTGTTATTTATAAATGTGTGGATTAGTTTAATACAGTTTGGCTTACAGTAGGAAGTTTTCAACATTTGTTATAATATTTATTAATCTCGAATACGTTATTGTTATTGGATTTGTGGAATTTTCAACGCTGTAATATTTAGATTCTTTTGAAGTTTTATATCATGTTTTAATTACGTTATGTAGTTCATCTACAATATGGTCACATTCTGCATAGGTTCTTTAGGCCATGTTATTAGCCGGAGTTGAGCCATTCAAAGTTTTTTTTATTAAATAATAAGAAAAAGGACTGACGAACTAACTATACTTAATTTAAAAAATCAAGTAATCTGAGCAGGTATATTAACAACTCGAATAACATAATCTAAATACTTTTTCTTTTTGTTTCAGGTAAGATTCCCGCAAATTACTTTTAAGAAACGAGCTACATTACGCTTCTATCCTCTTATGGTAAGAATGAACAACTAATAGTTTTAGGTTTTTGTTAAATTTTGCCCCGAGCAGCTTGTAATAAATATTGCTTTTTCCTATTTGGTTCTACTAACCGCAGGTGTTTAAATTTTAAAATCACTGCTAAATGATTTGTGGAGAGTAAAAAAGTATCAATAAATTTGCTTTGAATAAACCGTTGGTTGTAATTATTAGTCGGTGGGCTTCTATTTGCTTCAAATTGCCAGTTAATGTATAAGTCATGGTGTTACATAGATTATCGGTAATTGTATGCTTTGGTAAAATTAAATTTACCGTTTGGGCTGCCTCTAATGCACTGTGGGTCATCCTATTTTTTTTTTCTTTTGCTGTGTTACTGGTTTTCTGGGATTTTAACCGAAATATACCTTAAACAACCTTAAAATGGCAATGGGCAGGGCATCTTCTGCGACGAGAAGATGATAGATGGAGCAAGAAGGTAACCGAATGGAGACCAAGGACACGCAGCAGGGATCGCGGAAGACCGAGAACCATATGGAGATACGACATCAATAAGGTCACAGGAACACCATGGATGGGAGCGATGGCAGATCGCATAACATGGCGACAACTTGGGGAGGCGTACGTCCAGCGATGGAATATTTGAACGCTGGGGATGATCATGATGATGATGATACCTTGTCTGCAACGTACTACATCCAATTTCCCAACCCGGCTTGCAACCGTGTGATGTTAATGCTATAAATCTTCTCTGGAATTTCTGTTGTTCGGATTTGTCGTTAAACTGTAGGTCCCCCGTGTTTCTACTTTAGCGCCGAGGAGAAACACGTGGCAGAGAAGAAGCCGATGCCCAGCAGTGGGGAAAAATGTCTGTTTCTAAGACGGTATGTTGGTTTTACTGTTTGCTAGGCTTAACAAAAGGGTAAGCAAAGCTAAACGGTAAGTACATACACAATTTCTAAAAAACCATGGAAATTGTTTCATAAAAGCTTACTCTATAATTATCAAATAGACTTGGCTTCCGGGAATTCTTCCGCGTAGCAACTTCTTGGTCCTGGGACGGACCGGGGTGGTTGGACATTTCGGCGCAAAGTCACATTTGCCATCTTCAAGTCTTGTGGGATAACTTTCTGCTGGTGCTTCTTGTAATACGACTGTCGTATAGACATGAGCTGTGTGGTGGTACCTCAGTTGGTAGAGCGCTCGCTTTATGAGTAAAACGTCGATTCTGGCTTGGGTTCGAAACCGAAGCAGTACTATGCAGATTTATAAAAATCTTATCTGCAACCCACCACACACAATTTCCCAATCCGGCTTGCAACTGTGTGATCTTAATGCTGAAAACCTTCTATGGAATTTATGTCGTTCGGACTCGACGTTAAACTGTAGGTCCCTCGTGTTTCTACGTTAACGCTGAGGAGAAACACGGGGCACGAAGAGGCCGATGTCCAGCAGTGGGACGAAAAGGCTGTCAATGATGATAGACCTGAGAATATAGTCTTTCATCGGTTTGAAAAAGCAGCGTTCTAGGGGCTGAGTTCCATGGCCGCTATATGGAAGCAAAGACAACATATGAATGTTATGATCTCGACTACACAATACCGCCTGCAAAAACGTATGTGATGAGTGATTATCCAAGATGAATAATGTCACTTGCTGAGGACTGACTTCACGTGACTTTGGAAGTGTTTCAACCACTCTATAAACAAATCAGTGTTAATATTCCCCGAACGTGATACCAAGAGAATGGAGTCGGGGGGCGCTCCATCGATGAGTTCCATCTTTCGTCTTTTTCTGGCTATTTTGGATATCTCTATGATTATTTAGTAAAAGTGAGTGAAATTTGGTGTTATTTTAGCTACAAACATCACGAACGTTAAGGGTTTGCCGGTCTCAAATAAATATCGGGGCCATCGCTTTGCTCAGTGCCCCAACATTTGTCTTCAACCAGTAAATCATCCTTATCGTTCTTAATACCTAATATACTATTTTGAACCTCTGAAATCCTTCAAAAGGCTTTTAACAATGTCTCTCCGTAGGTATGTATGCGTATATGGTGCCTATATTTCCGAATTGGCAGGTACGATTTTATTTAAATTTGGTTTTATACCTTTATTAATAATAATGGCGAGGCTCTACACCCCATGAAGGGGTTTGGCCTGCAATGCGGAAGGTCAGAGTTCCCGATCCTTGCTCTCACCCGGTTGTCGCGTGCCAAATGAATGACACGTAGTGATGTGGTGAGCATCATACAGTAGACAACCGCATGTTAATCGCTTGTTCATTCGAACGCAGGTACCCAATTATTTAAAGCAATTGGATAGGCCGCGCGCTAGGCATTGAATCGGGGGTTTAAACTTCCGACCTTCCACACCAGAGCCAAGTGCTCTAACTACTGGATCACACTGGCGCTATAGCTTTATTACAAATCGGCAAAACAAATTTTAGAAGAATGCCAAACCGGATGTCAAAATTGGAAGTTCTCATGGCAGTATTTGTTTCGCGTAAGCTAATCTGGCTCTTGGAAACTGCGATTCTGTAGACAGGCTTGACACAAAACAACTAAGGCCTGTAATCTTCTAAAAATTGTACCTTAATGCCAAATTGTCCAAAAACATTAAATGTGAAGACATTTAATAGCGCCAACACGTTAGACTTAATAGTACAAAATACAAGTATCAGAGAATAAAATTACTGGAAAAATGTATAACATTTTGAAAAAGATATTATTGAAAACATTGTTAGGATTTGTATTAAACCTTGTGACATGTGCAGGCCAGAATGGCCTACAGAACAGGTTTTTATTTATGAACACACAGTGTAGTGTGCTAGATTTGTCCTGTATAACCACGTGCGCTGTGTTTAGTACATGTATTGTATAAATGAACAGAGAATGTAGAATAAAATTTGACTGAAGTAGTTCTTTTGAAAAGAATTTTCAAAAAATAGGTGCATATTCAGGTGTTCATAATGTATATTTTATTGTGGTTTTGTAGGGGCTTAGGCTTAGACAAATACAGGGTCTCCCTTATTAGTTTAAATAAGACCTTAAACTTATTAGAGTATTTTGATCTTCTTTGTAATAATAAGAAATACGTATTTTACTTACTAATTTAGTTATTAAAACTACTACTGTAAATAGATAAAAACTGTTTAAAATAATAAAACCCAGACGAGGTGTTTCGCTGATTTTTTCATAAGTACTATAAGTAGTGATCCCGATTTTTCAGAACCCTCGGATTTGATCAATTTCTGATCAATGCAATAACTACTATAATTTAACTAGCACGTGATGCCTATTTGCGCAAGTTTATAATAGGAAAATCGGCATAAAATGGACGAGGAATGTTTAAATTGAAATCACTTCTGAAGACAAATCCAAAATTTAAATAAATTAAAAGTTGACTGTGACTTTTATTAGCATATCCATGGCAATTATTCCGCCGTAGTATTATTTTGACAGTTACCGTTACGATGTCGGAAAGTTTATATTAATTGTAGCACGGTGGAATAGCGCATAATTATTACATTGTTTAGGAATGAAGACCGAAATTCTACTGAAATTCTTACAAGACTGCGGAGCACAATACAGCGATCAATGTCTTTCTAAAAGTCGGATGCTTGAGCCGGTAAAATCTTTTAGAGGCGGGAGAATTCATGTAGAAAAAGAGCTTCATATACGACAAGCTGCAATTTTCGTTAATGGTGAAAAAGAAGAAAGAATTAATGCCCTTATTCCGATTGGTAACAGTTCGTCAATGTTCTCAAAATTTAGAAATTAGCGTCGGAAGTTGTGCCGTAAGATAACAAAGAATACCCAACGGCATATAATACAAGAAGGGGACAAACTTGAGTATAAACAAATTAAGTTAATTCTAAGTTTGTCGTTTTTCATTCAGTAGAAATGTGTATATACTAGCACTGGTAATATCTGTTGTTGTTGTCCTGGGCCGAATGCCACGGAGGACAACACAAGAAATTATGCATAAAGGAATCTGACACGAGACTAATATGGCTGACTTACAAGTGCTGGATTGTCGAGGAATGCAGAGTTTCTCGATTATTGCTGGTCCGGCACAAAATTCGCACGCACGCTTTTGTTGACACTTGTTTTTGCAGTGACTTTCTTAAGGAACCGAACCGAACCGAGGAGTGGGTAGCACAAAAACGGTAAGGTCATAACATCTGTTGGCCAGGAAAAAGGAATGGCACATTATACATGGACGCAACAGAAGTGTTGAAGTAAATAATCTAAAGTGTCGTAAGATGAATACCAAGTGGATTCCGCTCATGTTGATCGAAGAACACAAATTGAATCGTTTGCAAATCACTTCTTATTTGCAGCGATATGAGAAAGAAGGGGTGAATTAATTTTTGTATTCAGTTGTGACAACTGATGAAACCAGAGATAGGTTATTAGTCTACTGATCAGAACGTGCAAGTGTGTAGTGGTGTCACACCAAATCTTCAATACCAAAGGAAGCAAAAACTTTGTTGTTGGCTGGTAAAATAACGGCAACATTTTTTTTGGGATTCTCTTTGTTAGTTTCTTACAGAACGTCGTAATATCAGTTCAGATTATTATTCGACAGTTTTGCGCGATAAAGTTAAGCAGGCGATCAGGAACAAACGGAAGAGAAGACAAAGTTCTGCTTGTTTTCTTCAAGACAATGCTCACCCTCATACCGCTGCAAGAAGACCGTTTGCATGCAGCATGCAATCCTGCCCTTGCTTTCTACAATTTTTATTTGTTTCGCCCAGTAAATTTTAGCTAGGAAGAGATGTCTGTCAAATATCGACGTTATCGAAGCTGATTCGAAAGATTCGATTAATGCAGGTTTAAGATAAAGAGGTTTGATTGTAGATGTTATCACTTTGGTCTCAGGAAAACAATGAAAATATAAGCGCATTTACGTTTTAAATGGGTACAGCGAATAATATAACGTGTTTCCGCTCTACCGTTTTACAAAGTAAAACCGGTATGTTAGAAATCCGTAGATTTAAAGAAACAATAAAATCGCGTATCGCAAGGAAATTGTGAATCACCTAAAGTATTCTTTCCAATAAATATACTGAGACATGACGTCTAATAAATTAATCATGTGCATTTAATAACATAAATTATTGCTACGTAAAATTAAACTTGTTATGCAGTGACCACCAACGAACCCAAGCTCTTACATGCACCATTTCAAACGCTCGGAGACAACACATAAACATCCAAACGAGAGGTTATCAAAGATTAAATTCCTCGCTTCACAATAAATATCTGATTGTACATCTTATATGGAACAATAAATCCTTTTTCCTAGAGCCAGCGAATAAGAAAGCCTTACTTTTGAGTGGCCACTAAAACGTTCTCTCGGTTTTCCGCAAAAAGCGGTTGCTCAATCTTGGCGTTACCTGTAAAACCCATTACAATATCGTGAAGTAGCTGAAGTTTCGTCGTTATCCGATAAAGATTTCCCTTGTAAAGGAAGGAAGTAGGTGGGTGTACTTGTAATATTCAGAAAGTGTTTGAATAGTTCGGATTCCTCGTATTATTGTTAAGTGTTGTTCCTCTACAGCCAATTTTGAGGTTACGCTTTGCTTTTAGAAGTTAAATTGCTGTTGGTGATTGTAATTTGAACCTCCCCATAGCAATCTTGCTTATAACATCAAAGCAATTTCCTAATTGCCCGGCGCCTCCACCATATGTTACGCCTATGGCTGTAACTGATAAGGAGCCCTTTGTCCTTATCGCCGGGATAACCAGAAAAACAACTACCCTTATATAAAATGATTGGCTTTATTAATTACAAAAATACAAACTGGCACAGCGCCATTGCTAGGTTTGTTATTCTTCGGAACACCGCCAACTGCCAACTATACACTCTCCACTCTCTACCATTTACTATTCACCATTTACTCGTCGCTATCAACTGTTCTTCTAATTCAATCTTAAGTGTCCTTTTATAACTTCTCTTTTGCACCCATAAGCGATGATCTGGTTATTACTTAATTTCCCTAATCAAGCGTAATACTTATTCCACATTGCCTAATTTAATATTCTAATGTACTTTGATTTTGCTGAGTAAATTGATATTACTGCTTGCAACATAAATGTGTATGCAATTGAAATCACATTACAACAGCTATGAAGCAATAATAATTTAATTTAGAATTCTGGATATTGGGTTCGTAACAATATATGTTCTTGCAGTGTTTAGATTTGAAATTTATTGAATCAACTTGTCCAAGAACACTTAACAATAAAGTTGGATCAGATGTGTAAAGTTTTATTTTAATCGCCCTCTATAAATTACTAATAAGTTCGAAAGCTAAATCGTTGTGTTAAACTCAAATGTCGAAATTGGCCGCGAAATTATATCAAATGTATGCCAAGGCACGTTTTGTTTCCCAAATAAAATACCTCACGGGTAAAACACGAGAAGTATTAAAATATGGAGTTTTGTTTTGTTTCAAAAATAGCTCTAATGTCATTAATTCTGTGTCCAAATCATAAACAAGGTCTGTTCGCCAACAAAAGCTTGTTACGAGTTTCTCAATTTAAAAAATGTAATTCACATTAAATAATGTTCTGGAAACGACGTTTGAACGGGTTCGCATTGTTGCTCACATGTTTGCAATTTATTCAGTGTGTGTTATTAAACGCAGAATTTATTGCCGTCGCATTTATCCCATTATTATTATTATCATGTGAACAGCAACAACGAGGTCGCGAGCGAATTGTGCAGTCTTGGACGTAGAAAATTAATATTCATCTCCAAGAGCCGACATGGACTGAATGGAGCAATTCTTGCTTATCTAATATCGTCTGGAAATTTTCAACCATGATTATTGTTTGGTCCGAGGTTTGATATATTGAGGTCTCGGTACTGAACGCTCATATTCTGTGCCCCGAGATTAAATGAAAATAGATGTATCTCGACAATAAGGATTTAATATTATCCTTCATACTTCAATAGCCTTCTAACGTTAATCTGTACTCGGAGCTGCTTCTGAGTAACTTAAAATCCATGGTTAGCCGGAGGAATACATTTTATTATCACTATCTGAAAGTATTGAAATTCTTCGTGGGTTTTGTTTGCATTTTCCAATATTCTGGTGAATTATGTTCAGTACATTTTTCAAATCTATCTTTACGAAAAATAAGCTCCATTTGAAAGACGAATGCTGCATATTGGAAATGTATTATTTATTTCAGTACTGATGGCTTTGTTTCAGCAAGATGAGAAACATATGAAAAAGAAAAATGTTATGAAACTTCGGAAAATACTTGTTTCAGCAACGATTCGCCGGGGAAAATACAAAGAATACAAATCACTTAGAATAGATTTGTTATGAAGTCTCGTTTTATATTTTAGCGAAATTGCTTTGTATGAAAAAGACATGAAAGAAGAATTTTCTAATTTACTTCTATAGTTTGGAAAAAAATTGAAAAGGATACTTGATATTATTTCAAACGCAACAAGGGGTGTAATATTGGTACCAGTCAGTGGGTATGTTGTATACATGCATAATTCATTGTGATTGTCTTTGGAAAAAACTGTACTGCGTGCTATGAGCGAGGCTCGAGGATAGAAGCACAAGAGACTTATGTCGAATCGGAACCATTGATACACTAGCAAAGGTTTATGTGTTTAAACTCCAAAGTTGCCACAGCCAGATTAGGAATTGTGTGTGGCTGGTTGCAGCATTCTATTTGTATTTTACCTCTGGGATCATAATCATGCAGGGATTAATTAGAGTAGTTTGGTATCCATTATTAAGAGTCTTCCCATTACTGAGAATCGGCTCTCTTCTGTATCACGTGTTTCTCTTCAGCGGTAAGGTAAGAGCACGGGGGACTTAAATGTGATGTCAAATCCGAACAATAAAAATACCGGAAGAGTTTAGGAATTTGAACTCCCTCCTTGCCAAAGCCGCATTATGACTTGTGTGTGGCGGTTTGTAGCATTAGATTTGTATTTTGCCTCTGGGGTCATAGTCATGTAATGATTAATTATGTTAGTTTGGTATCCATTATTAAAAGTCTTCCCACTACTGAGAATCGGCTCTATTCTGTACTACGTACTTCTTTTCAGCACCAAGGTAGAAGCATGGGGGACTTACAATTTGGTATCAATTCTAAATAATCAACCAAATAATCCTAAGAACGATTGTAATAGTTATGTGAAAACACAGACGAATAACGACATTTTAAAATACAGTAGTGACCGCCTATAATGCACGCAGTTATAATGAACTTTCGTTTATTACAAACCGTTACAGATCTTTGGTTTGTATGAATTCATTATTTTTCTAAGTTAGGTTTTGTTGGATATAATGAATTGCGGCTATAATGCACCGTTTTTGGTGTCCAGTGATGGTTCATTTTAACCGGACACTACTGTATAACCATCCGTACTTTTTTGGGTTTTAGTTTCATAGTCATCCAGGAACTATTTAGAGTAGTTTGGTACTATAAGGATCTGGTATGATACCAGATTCTAATATTAAAATTGAAACGAGCTTTTTGGAAGTACGTGTTGTTTATTGAATCGTAAAACGGTAACTTAGTAAACAATAACAGAAACATATCAACCCCAAACAAGGCAACCCGATAAATGTAGTGCACGCGCACTACAGTACCCATTATTCAGAATTTTCACATTCCACTACTAAGAATTGGCACTCTTCTGTACTACTTGATTCTCCTCGGCGCTAAGGTAAAAGCGCCGGGGATTTACATTTAATGTCGAATTCGGACGATAGAAATGGCATTAAAGGTTTATGTATTTAAACTAGACAGCTGCCAAAGCCAAATTGGGAATTGTGTATGACGGGTTGCCGCAATGGCGTTTTATTTTACTCAAAACTTGAACCTAGCGATTTTTTCAGAAACTGGGAGTTCTACCAAACGAGCTTCCCAATATACTTAACATCCAAACTTCAAATAAATAATTTTAAGAACCGTTTGAGAAATTGTGTAATAACACTATCCAACAAGGACGTATGAAAATGTAGTAACCGTATTCGTTTAGCTTTCGTTTCAGAGTCATCCAAAGATTATTTAAAGCACACTTTTCTCACCAACTATCACTAGCTTCCTTGTACATATCAAAGACATACAGTGAGTAAAGTATTTTTCACACATTTTTTTATTGGCAGTATTTTGAAGTATTGTATAAAATGGTAAAATTATTAAGGTATTATGAATATTCGCTATAATGGAGCAAGACATTTCCGTGGTAAAAATACAATGTGAGCTTAATTAGAACAGTAAACCTGTTGGTTTCCTTGTTTCAATTTAATACAGAAGAAATCTGCACCTTGTAATTAAGAGGTTGATGCACAGGAAGGAGTTATTAGATTACACGAAGACATGGGGGTTGATAAATAGTGTGCTATAAAAGAAAAGATTTGAAGAAAAAGAGTATATACAAGGTCAGTAGTGTAAAATGCAGTAGAATAACAATACAATAGACAAAAGAAGGAAATAGAAAGGAGGAGATAGAAAGAAAGAAATATCAAAATATATTTTCCGACTCCGGATTAAAATCGATAGAATATGAAATAAAACAAAAATAGAAGACGTGTAGATGTAGCAGAAGTCTGCTCATGTAAAAAGAAAGAAATAGAAGAATTTCTAAAAGAACAATGTATATCATCCCCTTGAAGGGAAGGAGATGGAGTAAGTAAATAAATCAAAGGCTAGATAGATCCACTATGTAGAAGAAAGATTTTCAATATCACCATACCATTTAGCCAAGCAGAAAGTTAACATTTTTCTTTAAATACTGTGTGTTATGTTAGTGTGACCAGTGGAGATGCAACCTGTCGTTCAAGACGCCATAATGACGACTTCTACAATAAAGTGCATCACATTAAATTGTATAAATGTATCGCCTGATCGCAATTTTCATATCAAAACTTGGGCCTGTAACGTGACAATAATGATTTTCATCTTTAATAGTATTCAAGGTCAAATTTTTTTGGACGGGACGGGGTTCGGGATCATTTGTTATATTACTTTTGCTTAAATCGTGCATATATTCAACCCGAACAAAATCTACGAACGATCTGTTGCAAATCTCCTAGAAATATAACTGAAGTAAAGTTTAAAATTTTTAGTTGTACTAAAATAAAACTCTTTTATTATCAATTTAAAATCCACCATCTAAAGAAAATGCCACTTACGTGCAATTATCCCCAGTTTATAAAACTGTAGGTTAGTTGAGCTCTTGTCTAGCCAAGTAAGTGACTTAACGGCCTCGAGATAATTCAGTTTTTATAGGCGATAAATTTGCACTGTCGTCTAATGCAACCATGTCGCACGACAAAAACGCGAAGAGGAGCGCGGATAAGATTTAAAATACAGGTTGTACAGTTAGTTTTACACTGACCTGCATATGTCTAGCTCTGGGTGATTATAGAACAGTATTGGATGTAACTGGAAAGACATCTGTCCGTTCGAGTCCTTTCACCTACTGCGCTCATTGAGCTTTGTAATAGCCTTCCCGGTCATTGTGTGTACATTACATTACGGTAATTTTAATGATTATTGACTCTGGTGATTAGTTCCTTGGTGTTTCTTTAGTAATTTGAGGTTTATTGGTTCTTTGTTATGAATGAAGTAGAACAAAGCAGGAAGTATCTGAATGGGACACCTTTAGCTTCAAATGATCAAATCAGGGCGTGACGTTCAATACATTAGTGTTGAGTTTAAGGTTACTGGGTGTTCATGGAGAGGGCACATTTTTAGGTCAACTTATTATCTTTAGAAAGTTTCAATGAAACCATGAAGCTGAAAAGGGTGATCTGTGTATACTGTGAGGCTGAGCATCACATCAACTAATAAATTTATGACAAAACTTATGAGCAACTCACACACTCTCCCTCATATCAACTCTACAATTCCAATTTGACTATACAAATATGTCAAATACCGTTTCACTCATGTATGAAACGGAACGTGTATAGCATTGCGGAGGAGTTGGAGGTTACTGAGTGTTCATGGAGGGAACCCATTATTGAATCCACTACCTAAGGCTACCTCTCTTTAAAGAGTTAAAACAAGACTAGAAACTAGAAACAATGGGGGCTCCATAAATGGATTCGATTCTTAAATCAAATGGTGATATGTTACTTTTTTGCCAATTTGAAGGTTATCGAATGTTAATCAAGACGTCTTATTTTTGAATTAACCTCTTAAGATAGCACTGCTTTAAAAAGTTTCAATAGAACTATAGAATTAGAAGAGATGATATGTTATTGTAGTGGTTCCCAAAAATGGTATAGATGGTTTACGTTCTGAATCAAAAGGTTTGTCGACAAGTTGGAGGTTAAGCAAGGGAAGGGAAGACCCATTTTTTAATCATTTTATTCAAAAGTTGTAACAAAACCATGAAACCAATAAGGATGATCAGTTACCATAGTGACTACATATGCCATAGATGGTTTGTTCCCTGAACCAAAAAGTTTGTTGCCACGTTGGAAGTTACAAAATGTTCATGGCGAAGGCCCATTTTTAAGTCAATTTCCTTAAGCTTTAAAAAGTTTCCGGAAACTAGGAAATTGAAAAGAATGCGATTCACAAATATGCTGATAAATGAGTGTGAGCCGTAAATAAAAAGGGCGATATGGTAGGCAGCATTGCGACTAAGTAGAAGGTACTAAATGTTCATGGAATGGGTCTATTATTAAATGAGCTCATATAACTCTGAGGGTTGATAATATTGTGGACCTCAAGTGTTCATGCAAGTAGACCCAATTTTGAATAAACTTTCTACGGTACCATTGCTTTAAAAACTTAAACAAAACTGCATAACTCTAAAATATGATTAGGAATGATCGTGGTCCGTAAATAGGTTAAGTTTTGGGTTAAAACGGTGATATGCAGCTTGAAATGGAAACCTATGTTGATGGTAACTTCGTTTTATTAGATGTTCATGGAGAGGACCCATTTTTCCTTTAACTTCCTAGAGTAACATTGCCAATGTTTAGACAAAACTGTGAAAAAGGGTGATCTACCATACATATGGGAAAGCGTCCTCGATCAAGATGGTAATACATAAATTTGAACACAACCACGAAATCCGAAAAGGTTTTACATTCATGGGTTTGGGATGGTATTTCGCTTTTTCAAATGTTCTGAAATTTAATATGAATGGGAGACCAACTTCTCCAGTTTCTTGAAAATTTGAAACCATTTTTAATGAAAGATATTATTGCTATTTCGATCGGTTATCATTGCAATTCGTTACCATTGCTATTCATTACCAGTGTGATTGATACATCAATGAATTTGGTAATTGTTAACGGAAAACCAAGGGTATTCAGTATTAAATGAGTGTTATTTGTCTATTTTAAGACCAACTTTGTAAAGCAGTATTGCTCTAACAATTATTAAAAGTTGAGTGATCTGTTACCATTGTGTTCGTAAATATTCCCCATGAATGTTTAGAACCCAATGGTAAGGAGTTACCTCCAAATCCATATTGGAATTTGTTTAGATCAAAGCATGGCGGTTTTGAATGTGGTCTAAGTCTCTTTTCTAAATACAGTTTAACTAAGTTTTAAGACACTGGGTGTTCACGAAAGTCCTAGAGTAGCATTGCTCCGGAAAGTTGTGATATCAAATCAGACGATTCGAGGTCTTGCTCATTTCGGGGTAATTGGGTGCAGATTTAAATTCGTAAGGTTGCCTAAACATTTTTTGGATTAGTAAAAGGTAACTGTTACACGTCAAGGGTTTGGGATTTACTGTCGTTGATAAAACACATTGGTAGTTTGATATTAGTTCGTGCAAGATTTTCTAGGAATTTTTATGACTTAAACATTTATTTATTTACCATTTTGATCTACACAACCCTTCGGCTCTCGTAAATTAAAAACAATGAATTTCAATTTAAAATCCATACCTACGGGTAAATATCTCGGTTAATTTAGTGGAAATGTTCATGGAAGCATACATTTTTTAGATTTGTTTGGTTGTTACTAAGGAAATAAACGAAAACCGTGGGACTTTGTTAGAAAGGCCTATACCGACCTTGAGATTGGGACTTGGTATGGGTATGGGTCAAACATCATATTCGGTTTAAAGTAATTGTATTTGAAATTAACTTTTTTTTTTAGAATTGCCTAGTAATTTTAATCCATTTTGATTTGTACAAGGTATCCCGTTACCATTGGGATCCATCTATTCATGGGTCTCCAATTTGCTAGGCTTAAACCGATGGTGTTTTAAATTTATTCTCTCACTGGTAAATATATTTGGTTAAGTTCGTGTTTCATAGATTTCATGGAAAGAATTTGTTGTGGATGTTGACCCTTGCCTCGAAATGTCAATCAATTATTTTAGCGTTGTGACGTGGACATCTTCGAGTGTCGAACTATTAGGATTAAAAGAATAGCATCTCACTTCACATAAAACATTTCAAGTCCTGCAGGTACATATATTCGTGGTACGTAGAGGTTAGTGGATGTTTTTGGAAAGGCTCAATTTTTAAGGTTAATTTCAAGAGTACCCATCGCCCAAGATCAACAAAAGCCAAGGAACACTAAACGGTGTTCCGTTACCATTGCGGTCCTTATCGTGTATGGTTTTGAGACCAAGTCTTGGATGTAAACGATATTAGATTCTACAATAAATAGCAACTGAGATCAATTCTAGCTGTGTATTATTTGATGTTCCTTCGAACGGTAGGTAGATATGGTTCTACTACCCATAGAAAGAACATTCCATAACTAAACTGTTCAAGTTATATGTATTTAAAAGTAACTGTACCGTAAGCCTGTTCAGTTATAATAAATTTCAATGCGATGTTTGGGATACGAGGAAACTAATAAATTTCTCCGATCGTTTCCCGTATCACGCTGCGTTATGTCACGAAATGCGCCTCTATCCGCTGGCGATCGCTTGGATTACTAATTAGCCTTCGCCGATAGCTTTTTGCCGGTTGAAGTAAACTCGTTGTGCAGGTCGTAAAACACTGGCCGTGCTACTAATTTCATTGACAAGACAAGGTTAAAACACAGGTTCGGCGACACGGCGGAAGCTTGGAAAAAGCAAAGGTATTAAACGACTCCGCAAAAAGGATATGAGCGAAGACCTAAAACTACCAGCACCTGCAGGGGAGTTGGGTTACAGGTTGCTGCGAACCGGTTGTTAACCTGCTGTGAGATAGCTTCGATTTAAAAATTCCTCCGAAGTGCGTGCTGAAGGAGGATTTCTCGTTTTTGTATTAATTTACAGCTTGCCTAGCATGAGTTTCTTACAAAAAAGCTCTTGCATAGTGATGTTTAATAGGGTGTTTAACACCAGACACTTCTTCCTTACTTGTAGCATAGTGTAGAAGATTAGGCTAATGCAAAGAAACTTAGATGTAGTTCTGGGAGTCAGAATTAGGTGTTGGCAGCTCAAATTGTCGCCAGTTGGGCCGTAAATATCCATTTTAAAGATCTTAGAAATATTTCTTTTGTCAAGATGAAATTCACAAAATAATCTGTTTTGGAATATCTCGTTAAATAATAAAAAATATATGAAAAATTCAAAATGCGTACAAAATTTCCCAGTTTGAAGTTCATAAAATACTTAATTTTGTTATAACAAATAAGTGACATGTTAAAATTATATACAATAATAAATATATCTTGTATGTACATACCGATAATGTGTTTATACTGTAACAAATTATTGCTAAAGAAGAGTGCACTTGGAAGATAGTTACATTTTACCTTCGTAGACATTAAGAAACCATATGACAGTGTTCCTCAAAGCAAAATGTGGGAATGCATGCAAAACTCCAACACCAGTACTGGTAATGTATATATATACCGCTGCCGTAAAAATTCTATACGAAAAGTCCACAAGCTGTATGAAACCTGGATCACGTATTTCTACTGATTTCGAGGTAACAAAGAGACTCCGACAAGGGTGTTGTATAGCACCCTCTTTGGTTAAAATTTATCTTAACGAAGCCGTAATACGGCGGAGAAGAAAGTGTGGCGGTGTGGGAATGCAGATTGGTGACGAAATATTTAGTACATCACTGTGTGCTGACCATCAAGTCATTATCACTGAAGACCTAGACGACTCTAACTATATGTTACGTAATCTTCAGGAAAAGTATAAAAAATGGGGTCTGGAGATTAACTTGCAGAAGACTGGGCACTTAGTAATTGGAGGCGATGGTATGGACCTGAATATTAATGGTGACGTGGTACATCAGGAAGTGAAGCAGATATTGATTTTAAAATAGGCCAAGGAAGGAGAGCCATTCGGCTTCTAAACACCGTACTCTGGAACAATAAAATCACAAAATAAACAAATACAACAATATATAAGACTATAGTTGAAAGTATTACTACATATGGATTACAGATATGGGATATTAATCAACGAAATAAGAACCGACTAGTGGTCCTAAAAATGGACTACTGGAGGCGGATCTGGTGTGTATCCAAACTACAACACGTTGGAAATGAAGAGATAAGACCGCGCATAGAGCTAGATGGTACCATAATCAATACCATCGAAACTAAAAGACTTATCTGGTACACCTAGAACGAATGGATGACGACAGGTGACCGAAGAAAGTCTGGAAATGAGTACCACTGGAACGGCGAAAACGGGGTAGACCTCGACGAAGCTGGAGGATAGAGATAGACAATGGCTACGGAAGCCAGAGGATTAGAAGAGGGAGATTGGCTCGATAGAAATAAATGGCGTTTGGGAAATTGTGCCTGGTTAAACCTACTATGTTGGAATTGTTTAACCTACACAACTCAAATATTCTTACAAACCTTTTGTAGTAGATCTCACTCAGGGAAGCTGCTACAATTGGTCGTTCTATATACCTTTTCTAACTGGCAACAGACAAGCACAACAAAAGAAAACATAGGGAAATTCAAATTGCCATTTCAAATATCAAAGTCGAACATAAATTAAATATGTCGCACTAAATTAAATACAATAAATAACTACAAGGTTTTATTTATTTGCTCTTTTAATTTTTACATTAACTTTAGAGTTCGTACCTGTATTCTTTAAAAAGAAATTCAAATGTGGCGGGTTCCGTGGCAATCCCCATTTGTGTCGCGTCGACTCAGTATTCGTTGAGTCAAAGATGCGTGGTCCGTTTTCTTCGCAGAAATAAATGTTGATAACTGTAGTTGGCGATGTCCAAATCCAGAAAACAGCAATCCGATGTTCACAGGTAAGCGCTTTCCCAATTTTAACACACCAGTAATTGTCTTTTGAATCGGTAAATTCGAAATCCACCCATTTAACCTCAAAATTTATTTTCAGTTACGTGTATGAATCCAATAATTTTATTTAATTATGGTACTTTTAACTTCGATGAACTTCCTTTTATTTTATAGCACTTTTTATTTCGATGAACTCCCTTGTTTTTTTTACTGGTTGTAATTAAAATCATTTAATTGCATTATTTCTTGTAGAATAATGACATTTAATTATTTGACGTTTAGATTTTATACTTGTAAAATTAAAACAATACACTTTCAAATGACGCTTCTTGAAACAGATGACGATCAAGCCACGCTAACATTTTTCTCTTCTCAAATGGTAATTTTCTCGATAATTTTCTAAATTTCACACACGTAGAGGGAAATAAACACTTTACATCGAATAAAACGTTGAAAGAATTTTTATTGACTTAAAAAAAAACACAAACTCGAACACAAAATATAAAGATTGCGAGCTACATGAGGAACGTCATTCCTCGTTGATGGTTCTAATGCAACTAACTTGTTTTATAACAAAAGATGTTTACAAAATTTTTTCCATTGCTATGATACGGAACAAAACTTTCAATTTTTTATGTCAACGCCGAGGGCTTCCACCAATGAAATTGCAGCTCTAAATTAATTAAAATAATTACAAATTCTTATAAACTACGACAACTTCCTTATAAATAAAGTTATACAAAAAAGGAAAATAACAAAATATTCCTTGCAAATTTTCTCAAATATTGATATCTTACACGACAATGAAGCATAAGAAAGTTGACACGTTAGATTATGCAATTCATTAAATAAATTATTAAAACATATTCAAAGTTAATAAAAATAAGCCTTACCTACATAAGAACATTATTTCAAACATATTTTTCTCCAAAGAAAAGTATTACATTCACAAATTAACATTATTATATCGAGCTGTCAAAACCTATATTTTTATTAAGATATGTGAAATTACAGCTCAAGAATGCACAGATAAGGTTGAACAGTATCTTCTATGCTTTCCCAAAAATTAATAGTAATAAAATAACCTGTTTCGACACCTGGAAGTCAAGATACACAGAAAGGACAGATCACATTCCTGGATCGGAAGCTGACATTTACATCATATTTGAATTATGTGTGATTAAACAATTCATTTTATACAGGGTAGCTTAAATAAGCTTTATTAGAATTAGCAATAGGTTAAGATATCTCACTTAGAGCATGTTGTAACACAGCAATATATACCTTGTATGAATGTCTCGAAACATAACCCTAATGCAACAATAATACTAACAGTAGAAAAATTAAAGTTGTAGATAAGAGGTTACAAATTTTGGCAAATAAACACTAGAAATAATATAAATAATAATGGTGAGGCTTCACACTCCATGAAGGAGTTTGGCTTGCAAGGCGGAAGGTTGGAGCTCTCTCGTATTCTTGCTCTCACACCCGGTAGGCATGTGCAAAATTCATAACACGTGATGATGCTGTGGGCATCACGCAGTTAACAACCGCATTATTATCCCCTTGTTCCTTCGAACGCAAGTACTCAATTATTTAAAGCGACTGGGTAGGTTGCCCGCCAGACTTCTAGTCCTGAATTGGAACTCCCGCACACTGGCGCGGAAGATAGACAATATTCTCTCCACTTCGAAAGTTAATTCTTTTTGAAATCGATACTTTAAGGAACTTGTGCCTGTAACCTCAACTGTATATAAAACAAATCAAAATAAATGCAATATAAAAACAATAATTAACATTGATTGTCACACTAGCTACAGGTTGTAACCACTAATACCAACTTATCTTTTTTGATCGCACTGTATAATTTAATTCTATTGACTTCGCAAAGCTGACGTTTCTCGAGTATTGTGGTTTCACCTTCAGAATTTATAGAAACCACGGAAGCCGCAGACAGTACAGGAAGTTCCTGAGTTCACTACTGTAGAGAAATGCTTTCCTGCGCTTCACGACTAGAATATATTGTGCATTGCTGTAGATGTAGTAGATTAGCGGCACTTCGTTGTCGAGTTGTCTGCAAACCATATAAAATAATTCGTCCCGGTTGCCAAATTTGTCTGGCGAATAGCTTCGGAATCGATTTACATTTTTGGCTACAGCTAAGGTCTAATTTATAACATCCTGGACTGCATATAGGCGGTAACTGTAAACATTTTCTGGGAACTAATTCTAGTTTTAAAGTCTAATGTCCAAAGTTATAATTTATTTAGACCTTCCTGGGGGCTGTAATCCGCATTACCACTAATTTGTACGACACTGATTAAGGTTCAGTTAGGAACCCTTTTGCAATTATTTCCTGCTTCCCCAACTTCTTTTTTCCTGCAAAGCCTTATTGGATATTAATGACTTTCCTAATTTATTGAAACGCGGGCCTCATAATCCCTTCCCGAAAGTTTCCCTTTTATTTACCTACCACGAACAAAGGGATCTACAACTGGAATATATTGCATTTTAAAATTGTGCTTACAAGGCTGCGCAATCAGACGTTTTATGCTTAGGGATTTGGTAACAACGTTATTTTCCTGTCTGCGTCACGAAACGTCTGTTTTGACTATACCAAGACATGTTTTTAATGTACAATGCAAGCCACATCTTGAGATAACATATTTTGTTTGGTCAGAGATCACAACATTCACGATGGGTCAACTTATTTGTAGCATTCTTTGTATTGTTATTTGAATTCATCGCATTATCTTTTGCTTCTCTTGTGTGTTTTATTACGCTGTTTATGGTCTGCAGCTCTAATGCTGCTTCCAGTAATGTAATGTGATTTGATTATTTGCTCGTAAAATGCTGGGACGTACGAGCTGGAAAATGAAATTCCTAACAGCGAGGTTCAAGCTTGATATTTAATAAAATTCCGTTTTCTAGGTTTTTTCAAACTGCTGCTACGCAGATAGAAACGTCTTCTGATATGCTTATATCGTTCAAGTGAAGGCTGGAATGTGCCTCTAGCACATTCCACACGATTTGTTTTGTAAGCACAAATATTAGCACTGAATTATGCATAAAGGTCGAGTTTAATATGTGATAAGAATATCTTTAGAAAGGGGATAGTGATCTGCAAATAGTTTTATTGTGAGTTATTTTTCAAAGAAACTATTTTTTCAGGAACTGGGCGTTCATATTTACTTTATATTTCCTTTGCTGTATCCATTTCAGATGTAGTTTTTCATGTACAATTTTTGTCCGCACACGTTAGGACGACCACCAATCAAAATTAAATTTAAAATGTTGGATTGGAAACATTAATTTGTAATTTAATATTGCTTCCTGCCTGTCATTTAACGGATTAATCCCCCAGTTTGCACGTTATCGTGTCAATTTATGTAAGGATCTTGTAGTTAACATTTTTTGCGTTAACTGTTTGGTAATTGAAACTTGTATATCCAATCTGTGAAATGACAACTTAGTTGTCACGTTAATCTGTTAGTCGATATTTTTATACCAATCAAGACATTGTTAGTAGTTGACGATAATTCCATCAGATTAATAATATTTAAACTGGCAGTTGAATTCTCCATCGACATATTTTAAATAGCAGCAGAATAGTCTGTTGACTAAGGCTTTTTTGTTGTTAACAACTACATAAACTTAACAGTTAATAGTTTTTTAATAAGTTGACTAATTGAACCGGTCACCAAATGTTTATGTCAACAGAAATTCCTCCAAATGATACAGTAGTTTGTTATTTCACAATCTTTTCCAGATACTCTGCGAATTGACATCACTGCTCAGTAACACCACAATTCAGAATGAAATTGATTACATTGCCAACTCAACAGCCGATTTGTCTGCCAGTTGGAGTTTTAGGTTGTCAATTGAAGGGATGAATTCGTCGGCAATGATTGTTTCTATTCAGATACCATTTCTGTCAATTGTCAGTCAGCAGCTTTTATATTGTCAATTGATAAATATTTATCTTGGGCCAATTGTTATTTTTTACTTACTAAAATATCAATTTCTACTGCATACTGCCAATTCATAATTTGTCAATTGACATTATATTGGTTCACTGGACAGATCGGGGTTGACTCTTTACGTTGTCAATTGATAAACCAAACTGTCAATAGAATAATTATTTCCGATCAGTTACTATTTTTCCTCACTTGATCCTGCCGATACAGGCCTTAATCTGTTAAATTGACACTATTTTTTGTTTCAGTTGACGAATCAATATCATTTGACACTTTCCAACTTATAGATAAATTCGTTGCTTGACTGATTTTTTCGTGTCAATTAAAAATTATTAAATAAAAGGATTATACTGCCAACTGAACAACCGCGTTGTCTGCCAGTTGGAGTTTTAGGTAGTCAATTGAAGGGATGAATTCGTAGGCAATGATTGTTTCTATTCAGACACCATTTCTGTCAATTGTCAGTGAGCAGCTTTTATATTGTCAATTGATAAATATTTATCTTGGGCCAATGATTATTTTTTACTTACAAAAATATCAATTCTTACTGCATACTGCCAATTCATAATTTGTCAGTTGACATTATGTTGGTTCACTGGACAGATCGGGGTTGACTCTTTACGTTGTCAATTGATAAACCAAAGCGTCAATAGAAGGATTATTTCCGATCAGTTACTATTTTTCCTCACTTGATTCTGCCGATACAGGCCTTAATCTGTTAAATTGACACTATTTTTTTTCAGTTGACGAATCAATATCATTTGACACTTTCCAACTTATAGATAAATTCGTTGCGTGACTGATTTTCTCGTGTCAATTAAAAATTGGTAAATAAAGGATTATACTGCTAACTCTACAACGGCGTTGTCTGTCAGTTGGAGTTCTAGGTTGTCAATTGAAGGGATGAATTCATCGGCAATGATTGTTTCTATTCAGATACCATTTCTGTCAATTGTTAGTGAGCAGCTTTTATATTGTCAATTGATAAATATTTATCTTGGGCCAATGATTATTTTTTGCCTACTAAAATATCAATTCTTACTGTATACTGCCAATTCATAATTTGTTAGTTGACATTATATTGGTCACTGGACAGATCCAGGTTGACTCTTTATGTTGTCAATTGATAAACCAAACTGTCAACAGAATGATTATTTACGATTAGTTACTATTTTTCCTCACTTGATTCTGCCGATACAGGTCTTAATCTGTTAAATTGACACTATTTTTCTTCAGTTGACAAATCAATATCATTGACACTTTCCAACTTATAGATAAATTCGTTGCGTGACTGAATTTCTCGGGTCAATTAAAAATTAGTAAATAAGGGGAAATAGTTTTTTCCTATAAAGTAACGTATAAATCCTACCTTCATCCTGAGATAAATTTGTCAATTGGCAGTTGACTATTTTAATTGATAGTTAACTATTCTATCAATGAAAGATTAATTATTAGTTTATTTGGTCAACCCAGATATAAATTTGTTAACTGACATCTATTGCTCATTAACAATTTAAACCGTCAGCTCATTGCTAGATCTATCAGGGGAATGAGCTTTTTCCTATAAACTATTAAGCCTTGCCTTGCTTTATATTGGCAATTTAAAAATGAATTTGTCAATTCGCAGTTTTTCTATTAATTGACAGTGGAATGTTGGAACTGATAATTAATTTCGATGATTTCTTTGATAGCATTTAAGCAAATACTCCTCTTAATTGGGAGACTAATTTGTTAACTTCTGTTCTGCCAGTTAATAATTTGCTATTTGATACTTATTTTTGCCAACTGACAGTGCCGTGAGTTCGTCGATACTTGCCAAATAATATTTTAGTTAACACTGTTGTATAAACCGTTCGATAGACAATTCTTTGTGCTGCCAATTGATAAGTAAATCCCCTAATAGAATGGATATTTCCTATCAGTTAATATTTTTCCTTGCCTGATTCTGCCGATACAGGCCTTACTTTGTTAATTGACACTATTGTTTTCTTCAAGTGACGAATTAGTATCATTTGATACTTTCCAACTTCCAGATAAATCCGTTATGCGAATCAATAAAATAATTAATTTCTTAAGTGTTACCTTTTTCCTCAAATTGTCAATATGCGAAATAGTTCTTATAAATTATCGGATTAATCATTATTTTATTTGGAAATAAATTTGTCAATTGGTACTATTTTGTCCATTAACACTATTTTGTCAATTGGCACTTTTTTGTCAATTGGCAGTTGACTATTTTACTGGATAATTAACTGTGTTGATGATTTTTGATCTTACCCATAAAAGATTAATTGTTAATTTATCACGCCGATTCGTGAATTGACACGTGTTTCTCATTGACAATCTAACACATATTCCTTGTTGACAATTTATGCTGTCAGTTGATCATTGGATCTATTAGGGGATGCGTTTTTTCCTATGAAGTAGTACATTAAACCCTGCTTCGTGTTGGAAATTTAAAGAAGAGTTTGCCAATTGGCAGTTTTTCTGTCTATTGACAGTGAAATGTTTTAATTGACAAATTAACTTCGTTGATGAAAAAATATTCTTCTTTGATTAGGACACTAATCTGTTAACTTTTTTCTCTGTCGGTTATTAATTTGCTAATTGATACTTATTTTTGTCGTTGATACTTGTCAAATTAATGTGATAGTTAACACT